>DWPA01004831.1:0-12432 GCA_018251375.1 Calpodes ethlius | reverse complement strand
CTGAAACGTTTTTATAACTAGGATAACAGCTAGGATACTCTGTACCAAAGATCACAAAGATATATAGATACACTTCGCGCGATACGTAAGATTGCTAGATTACAACCAATAGAACAATTGAACATGGTTATTTGGTCAACTCCATTTGAATTTTCTAACAACGGAAGTTCAGAAGTAAACGTAGCCATCCGACATTATGTAAACACTACATAACGGCTTATCGACCATAACTCTATAAACATAACTAACCTCAAACACCAACACAAATAACCGGATCTCAGGTATGAGTTAGACTTCGGACTTCGGACAGGTGGCTCATCGTTAACTTAAGACTACAACTTGCGCGGACTTGCGTGTGAGCGACAGGGTATGCGCGCGCGCACATTGTGCTTGTGTGAGTTTGTAGTACACATCTACAAATATATATCTTCTATATTTCCGGTGATTCGACGTATGTTGTTTTTTTTTTTTTAAATCGTGACTCCACAATTTGGCGCAGACTCGTAGACGGTGTCATGGCCGTACACATATGACTAATATCAACCAATATGTGTTATGAAACATACACTTAAACTTTGCCCCCGCTTCATAACACGTGTGAAATTTCTTTAATCAATTTCGAGAACTTAAACTTTCATTTATCGTGAAAGCTTCAAGAAAATTTATGTTCGCTCTATTGTAATGCAGAAATAACATTATTTTACTGTCGATGCTCAACGGATGAGAATTTACAATCGCTTAATTATCTATAAGGGCCTCTCCATACTAGTCAAAACGGATCACGTAAACAGAGACTGTAAGCCGATTAGAAAAACCTTTATATCGAACGCAACGACCGCGTTGAGTTAAGTGGCGCGTTTTTGAACTTAACGCTGAGATTCCACTAGACATGAGTGTGGGAGTGAGGCGGACTGTGACTAAAAAATAAACCAATAACATATATCATTACGCGAGGCTAAACGAAGTAATTCTTTTGGTTACCTTTTCCTCGCATACCGTCTCACTACCTCACATGCATCTGGTATAGCACCAGCTTAATAACATAGAAATATTTTTTTAAATAAATCAGGTCAAAGAAATTCCACTTAGGCATAGGTGAAGTCAATGTGAAGTATTAATTATATGTTGTATACGCATCAGCAATCTCAAGTGTCATAAGACAATCGTTCGGTTGTAACGTGGTATGATGGTCATTACAGAATATATATATTTCATACCGGTTTTCTCGGCGAGTACGTCCGCTTTTGGATATTGAACTTTCACGTTAGTGTTTCATCTTTTAACTTTTTAAAGTTGAACCAAGACTTCAAGTGCAGTTAAAATTGAATTTTATTAATCTTTACAGATTTAAGGATAAATTTGCAAAACACAAAGAAGTTAAAAATAACTAAACATTATAAATTATTAAGCTTTTTTTTTATTACTACCTAACTGTTTTTTATTATTATGACATGGCTCGTAGAAATCCTTTTATCTTGTATTAAAACTTACACGGATATGGTAACGGTAAGTTACGATATATTAACAAATCTATGCATTTAAAGCGTTAATGTCTTAATTCATCGATTACACAAACAAATAAATAATTTTTGTTCGAGTTGCTACGGCCATTGATGAAACATTGAACGCGGTTATTGCGTGGTCTTTGAATAAAAAATACGTATGAAATAAATCTGTATTCGGATAATGTTCACGGGACGTATAATGACTTTCGATTGAGCATATACTATTTATTTATTTAAAGAACGTCAACGTTATACATACTGAACAGTATGGAGTTATATACGTATAAAATATTTCTGCGCTTAGTGTTTTCACAGTTCGTCGAAGCCAGTGAGTATTTCATTATATTACGGTTCATTAATGGTTACAAATATTATTTATACATAAAAAAGGGTAAAAAATGACATAATATCTCTATTACTTGTCACGGTGTTTATTTTAGAGCTTGATCACGGCAGAATGAAAACAAGTTGGAATTAGAGAAACTTCGAATGAGACAAACAATGAATGAGAAGACTTCTATGGGAATAGGACCAAATATTCCCATAAAATCTTTATATTTTGGTTAACAAAAGAATTTAAAGAAAATGTCTAGAAAAATATCTTCGATTAAGTAAATAAACAAAACAGATATAATATATTTCAAAAGGTTTTAGTGTCAATAGTCTTAATAAATAAAGAAAATTCCGAGACAAAAGCCAATGTAATTTACGTTCTATACAAACTTTCAATCCCTATTTTACACCATTTGTCAAATTTTTTTCTCCTTACTTTACTAGAGCATAAAAGGAATGCACTGACTAAATTTCGTAATTCTGTTGTCAATGGTAGTTTCGACTCTTCCTCAATGAATCAATCACACAAAAATAACTTCTTTTTTTTCAATATTAGAGGTGATATTTCCTTATTTAATAAATATAATAAAAATTAGAGGATTTCTAACCCAACAACAACCTTAATTAACCTTTAATAATTACAACAGATAAACAGGATTGATCACGTTACTCGCATTTGTCTCTTAGTGTTGACGTTAAGGAAGAAAATGCCGTGAAATTTTAATAAAAAACACTTACGTGACTTGTTTTACCAGACGATGTATACAACCAAACATCGTACGGTGTAAATAAAGAACAAGACGATCCTTGACGGCCAATTTCCCGCGTCAAGGACAACTTCTCCCTGCTTTATGATTGCAGTATTTACAGCATACGTGAAACAATCTACTTAATAATTGCATTCCTTTGCAGGGATTCATAGTCAAGATATTTTTTTTTTTACTTCATCCCGTGTTTAAAGTAATTTTAATATTAGGACTTCCAATTTTTTAACAGATTTTGCAGCAGACCGACGTTGTTGCATATATTCACGAAAGAATCTTAAAGGCTCATCGTTGTACCAATCCCTGCGAGGCACGCAACACGTATAACAAAATGGTAGCAGTAATTTTCCAAACATTCCAAATTAAAATGGATTAGCGATATATAGACGTCACTATTTCTTAGGAACACTAGTAATGGTACATTTGAAATTATAACAACCTAAGAACAATTGATAAATCACAATTATCGATAGCCTTCACAGAAACTGTGTAATTATAAGAAGAATAATTGTAATTATAATCATTTTTCCGTTGTATAACTCGACCGCAGCGATGTGCCATTATGCAATATCGTTCGCATTTGCTTTTTTTTTACTCGATTTTTAATTCAGACTGTAACTTAATCGTATTCGAGGCACTGAACTAAAAGTGGGGTTTGTTTAAAATTCCACAACGCTCTTCATGAAGTAGTTAAGTCTGTGACTTATGTGGATTTGGTGATTACAG
The DNA here is from genome assembly GCA_018251375.1 of Calpodes ethlius. Lineage (NCBI taxonomy): Eukaryota > Metazoa > Arthropoda > Insecta > Lepidoptera > Hesperiidae > Calpodes > Calpodes ethlius. Next base: position 9,104 of record DWPA01004831.1, on the reverse strand, counting down.
TACTGGGCCAGTACGAAAAAAAAAATGGATTGTTCGAATGAATTTAAATTTAAAATTGGAATCATATTCAACTGAAACATTTACAACAATAACATAACGTATGATAAATATCAAATAACGGCGGTTAATATACGTGGCCAATTTATTTTGACATTCTATCGTGTTAATAAATTATTTGCGACGTAGTCTGCTTTAAGTGGACAGCAAATATATGGCGTAGGTTATAAAACTGTTTAAGTAGCACTAAGACATTTGTTACGCTCGGTAATGTCTATTAAAATGGCCGACGAGAATGAATAAAAGTAAGTTTTCTTTTGCTTTTACAAATTAAAAACTTGAACGTATGATAAATCTTTCAAACATAAAAAGTGAGCTGTTATTTTTACGAAGGATGCTAGCAAGATAATAAAAAAGAATAAAAGTAAATGTTTTTGAAACTATATTTAAAAGTTTTCTAAAGGAATGTCCACAAACTTTTTTCAAAAGTTATAGAGACTAACTTCATGTCAAATTACATTTCATTTACTTGACAATATATTACGATAACAGCTGATTTACCAATAAATATAATTAAATGTTTTTCAGAGATTAGAGAAGTCCGATCAAGGACACATTAAAAATTGAAGTATGACAATTACCCAAAACTATATTACAAGGATAATAAAATCTAATTTTCTTTGGTACCTACGACGTAGTATATGTAACTATGGTTTTTTTATATTTATTTATGTATAGATAGCTATATTGTAATACATTATATAGCACCTCAATTTCTCTACACCGCCAGGGCAAAACTGTTAGAGATTGCCTTTAGGCATAAAATCCGCTCAATGTACTACTTTACTTTTAAGGTTTTAGATAAAGATTGTTTTGAATAGATTTCCTTATCGATTCCCATCCGCCATTTTATTCCCAAAGCGATATAATTCATTAAAATGCTGTTACTTAACATGAGATGTGGCGAAGGCAGTAGCACGCGTTAGTATTCAACTGTGTCATTTATTATTTCTGAATCTTACAAATTTGCATGACAACGAATTACTTTCTTACTAAAGTACATAGAGTAGTGCAATACTAGACTCACCACGGCTATAGAGTAACGAAATTATTATTAATATAAAAAGGTATACAATAAAATAAATCTAAGATCAAATGAATTATATTATATTACTAAAATTGTATTTCAAATCCTTCGTTGCGAATCAAACCATGACACCCAGATGAGACCTAGTACTTGCGAGTCTATAAACAAAGTGGGTTAGATCTCTCTACAGCGAATTTCAAAAAGTTGATCTGAATGTAAATGAAAGAGAAACAAAACCATAAGCAACATCAACATTACGTACATGTAGACGTATTCAATACGCGGCCTACAAACGAGTAATAATCAAAATGAATTCACAATATAATATAAATAATAAGTGAATAGTTAACAAAAATTTAAAACATACTTTTCCAATGTTAATGGACTTAAAACAAAAGAATAACAGACTGTGATGTTCACTGTTAAAGAGTTATCTCGTCTGGAGCCAACCCTGAGTCATCAGTCAGATCATGCTTAGACTAAAAATGTAAAAATGTAATGTCATCGTAACTATATCAATATAAAAAAGAATGCAACTCCTCAGGATACGTGGAAGCAGTTCTAATTTGACTTAACTGCTTCATATCACGTTTGTATAAGAAAAACTATAAATAAATATTTATTGATCTAGACTAAAGTCCATTTCCAATTATGCATCTGTATATCTTTCATCTTCAGATAAAATAAAGTAATACTTTTTGGCACGTTATGACTTTTTGATAGTTTTTAGACAACTGATTTTAGTATAAAGAATAGATAAAATATTGAGAAGAAACGTTAAGTCTCGTACCCTATCACAGACCATCGTTCCAACATAAACATAACGAGCGAACATGACATCACGTTTAAGCTACACGATCAACAGGAGTAACAGCGATTATAACGAGGAGGATAAAAATCTGCGCAATAAAATTAATCATACTTCGGAGTTCACTCAAAAACTGGTTTACGCTATGTAATCAACTCGAACGAGTATGATATGACATGGGAGGCTACTGTTAGGGACATAATATAACAAGCGAACAAGGCGCGCGCTCCCCGCGCACCCCCTCTTCACTCAGTTAATAGAATATAGCGCCGTCCGCGCAGACGCCGAGCGCTTTGTCCGCTTGCTATATCATCTCCTTTATTGGAGTCCTCCCCGGCTGCACATCTTTGTTCCCACAATACTCTACCCCTTTATTTACTTGCCCACTTAGATAAAATTCCCAGTTTGGGTTATCTGGAAGAGATCGCTTATAACGATAAGATCGGCCATTGTTTACGGCGTATTGTATACTATTTTAATTTTGTATGTATTTGTTTTAAATTGGTATGCAGTAAAATGTGTGCGTATTGTATTGTGTGTATTGTTTTGTTTTCCCAACGAACAAGAGCAACTGTGAACGGGTACCTCATGTACTTACACACTTAACTTCTTACATAAATACTATTAAATAGTTATTCATTTATAAATAAATTTATTAAAAAAAATAATTATTAAAAATAGGTCATTCCTTATAAGTAAAACAATACAAGCTAAACATATAATTATCGCTAATTAGGGTCACTTAAACTTTCGATACGGTTAGGTAAAGCAGGCCATGCATTGTTATAAGGAAATGTAGGAGATCTATCTACGTAATACGTGCTTGGTCATACTGTGTGTAATCAGAATACACGAGTAAGAAGCCAAGAATTGTACACTTATTTTAACAGTATTGGGTCGGCCTAGAATAGATAGGCACTGGCCCCAATGCCAAGTCGGCGGGCTAGGATGTCGTAAGAGGCTAGAGAAGCCAATCCAGCTTGATGATAAGGTGTGAAGTATTAGTATCAATATTATTATTAACTTTTATTATTATTTTTCCGTGATGCCTAGCTGCCAATTACAAATCTCTTGTTCGATTCAATCAAATTCATGTCATATACAGCCGAGGGCTTAAAAGCCAGTACCTTCAATCTTTTACTCTCTTAGCCAGCGACGCATTAGTAATGCACCTTGTCTGTTCGTTTGTCGCCTACTACCTCTGTATCCATTCAGCCTAATCCGTACGAAATCGTCCGAAAAGTTTTACGTTCACCATCTTATCTATTAGTTAACCGCGTAGTTAATCAAACGAAGATTCCATGTCACAATAAGCAACGCGCGTAAACAAGTGAATGCGTTAACTATGTCATGTCCTTATTCGCCTGTGTCCTTAGAGCATACCACTTGCAAAACAAGGAAAGGAGATACGACACCGGTGACTAATGACGTACCGCGTTTTATGTTTGTAATCTAGTTCATTCATACAATAAAAATGCTACATTAAAATACGTACCCATTAATATGTTAGAAGCTTTTAACTAGGCAATAATTCAGCATAATAAAATAGTTGTTTAAAAACTTATCAATGAAATAAATCGATTTTATTTACTGCTTCAGTCAAGCATTAACTTTCTGTGCTCAAATAACTATTATCTGGTTTGTGTAAGAATTGGAGTAACGCAAGGTTGAAATATACTCGTGTTGTATTTAAATATCAATAATATGGTAATTTAAATAAAGAATCAGTTAAAATTTGAATATAGCGCCATCTGTGAGATACTCACTATTATAGATAGATATTCTAAAATAGTCTTATTTGCACCTTTAGCTATTTGTTTTCAATAGCTCGGATTTCATTGGTATGAAATTACCCAATGAGTGAAATTATGAAATTCTATAATATTTAATACTAAATTCCTTAACAAGGAGACTCGTTACAATATATCCATTATCCATAAGTTAGTTGTCTAGTTGTCAAGTGATAGCGTATGTTATTATTTTATCAACTAACTCATTCTGATATTATGGATGGATAAATTATTGAAAACGTGTGTAAAGTAAGCGCAGTAGCTTCTAACAAACAATTTACCTGACAGCGAGAAGTCGTTGTGCCGGCTCTCTGAATCTCTGATAAGGAAAGCGCCATGCTCATTCTCTGGCAAAAGTAATTTTTTCTCCGCTTCGATTCGTTTTATTTTGCGAAAATACCATCTGAAACAAAAGAACACAAGCATAAGAACACATTTTAAAATAACTTTTATTCGATAGCGTATAATCAAGATGCAATTGTTAAAAAATAACATTTGAAAAATCCTAAAACACGCTTTTATAGTGCAATAAATAAAGTATGTGTTTTTAGTTCACCATTGATAGTTTCCTCATATGGAGCTAACACTGAGAGTAGTATTAGGTCAAGTGATGATAAAAATGCAAACAAACTAACAGACTCTGCAAGTTAAATAAAAGTTTAGCTTATACATATAAAAGAGTTTAAGCAATTAAATTTATTTCTTTAGCTTGACACCAGATAGCGCTGTTGCACCTTTTCATTCGCTTCATATTAGAATTAGCGCCACCTATAAACTCACCTTTGAAACTTTGAACTGACCACGATAGTAGTGTTTAAAAAGAGAATTTTAGCGACAGAAGGTTAAGCTGTTCTCCAGTGTAGACCAGAAAGCGGGGCGTCGGTGACTCAACTGTAGCGAATGAATAAGTATTTTGCATTCAATTCGCGTACGTTTGCTGCGACGAGAGCACCGCGGTTATTGTAGTAACCGTTTTTAACATAACAACATGTACTTGCGACGATTGGTAATATGCCACGCTGTTATTTAATACCATCCTAGCAAGCTTATCTCGCTTCAATTTGGATAGCATCGTATAGTTTTCGTCCAAGCGCGCTTATTTCGTTTAATAGTTGGTGTAATTTTTTTACGATTCCAAATCAGTTTTTTTTGAGTACTACTCCTTTTAAGTTTACCCTACTAAGTTGAAATTTGATTGCTTTAGTTCTAATGAAAATGCATTTTTATGACAAGTATGACCTGATACTTCAGTGAGCTTCAGGTGAAGAAACGACTCAAAGGTGCACAGTAAAGGTTCCAAATTTTTGGGCAACAAAAGCGTGTTATTAACTTTTAAAAATATCAATTATTTTTTAATTTTAATTGTACTCGTGTGCGAAACTATGTAGGATCATGCATTACACCTCAATATTCTTTTCGTCAACATTCGTAACCATATTTAATCCATTGATATTCTGTTTTAGATAGAAACACATGTTGTAGTTGGTACGGCGTACACATTTTTCTTTATTATAAGTGCATGTTTCCGATGTGGGAGTTAGGTAGGTGTTAAGCGTGACTAAATGTACCCACATACCATCATACATTGTGATCGCGGATGGTATATAGAGTAGATTAATGTGGGAATATGTTTTCGCATAACTCTTCAAAAGTATTGAGAAGTAAAGTGTTTTAAAGCTTCAAGAAATGACATCGAGTCGTTTTGCAATATGTTCTTAATTAAGTTGAATTGTTTCAATTTTTTAATTAAATTCAATATTTTTTACACCATCGAACTTTAATCTTAGTCATTATTACAGATGCTTTTATCATTAAAACTTTAGTTTGGGATTATTTTTAACACAAGTGACGCACTGTGAGTGATTCTTATCAGCTACAAAATGTATGCCCCATCATAATTACAACCGTCATATCGGGAAACGAGAAATTAAATCGAAATTCGAAGCCGACGTCAAAAATAAATTTGTATTTACGACAGCACCGGTACAAGATTCCAACGGTAAAATACATTTTTCAAAATGAATTTGGGCGTAAAACATAAATATACGCAACATATTGGGGTAACCTGATTGTTTCAATACGATACGCCCCAGTTACTTTCAATAAGTAATCCATTGTGAAAATTGTGTCAGTTAAGTGGCTGCAGTATGTAAAATTATTTTAAGCGCTAATCCCCTGAAAGAAGGTCGTAATTGATTCGAAATGCGGGACGTAAATTAATGTTTCATTCTCGGGGAATAGGCCGTATTAACCGAGCGTGTAATATTATAATTCATAGTGAAGCAACGTGTACGAGCAAACGGATGTAAAGGCTTGCTTCCACATCCGTCATTGACGATTCGGTATTTATAACGATTCGTTAAAAACGAATACACAATGATCATACCTATATTTCAGTTAACTCATGTTTTAAAATGTCTTGAATGTTCATATTGACGAATTAGCATTTTTGTACACGTATTTTTTAACGATTCTTGAATTTTTTGAATATGGTTCCAAGAAATTATATGCTAGGGGCAAAACAATCAAAACGAATCGTATTAAATGACACGGTAAATTAACGATTTGTTCAAATTGGTAATGAGCTGTAAATGATCAGCAGTTCAAAACTTTGGTAAAATTGATCGCTAACATAAGAATAAAATGAAAACGTAGAGCTGGACAACATGCAAATTTAGAGGTTATAGTTATTTTTTTTATAAAAGAAAAAAGTAACATGATTTATTATTCAAATGGAAGTAGCTGTTGGCTTTTACGGCCTTTAAAGCTTCACGCGGACAGAGAGGAGAGCCTGGACACTAAGTAGAGAACCCTTTGGTAAGAGAGGGAGAGGATGAACTAGAAGAGTATGATGCTCTTCAAGAAATAGCGGTACCTAATTTTCTAAGGACATCTCATGTGGAGTTTGGAGTAAACTTACGTTATATACTTTAAGAAACGTGATATTTACGTTAAAAAGTGTTCCTAATCAAAACTCTAAGTCATGTTTATCAGAAGTTGGATTACTTTTTACGTTCACCAACAACTATTTGTTAGTTACGACTAACAGTAACAGATTTACGAATCTACTGTTAAAATCGCATGAAATTCCATGAAGTAACGTTTTGCCAGTCGTCTTTCTAGAAACACGAAGGTATCAGACAGATGTTGCTATAAGTAATTTAGAGATACTGTTATTACATTGAATCATCAGATTTTATTATTACGATAGATGAAATTCTCAATCGAAAAAAGTTGTTGACCTTGAAGGCCAAACCGAAAACTCGCCGTTATTTACGGGTCGGTGACTTAAGTCATCTGAAATATTGCGCTCTTTCTTAAAACATAAATAATCTGTATTTGAGTACGTGACGAGTGAGTGATTCCCTGATTCGCGTAGGAAAATCATTAGTGAGTAACTTTAAACTAAGATCAAAATGTACTCTTTCTACACATTTAGTACAATACTTTTTATAATACATACATATTATGCAATAAGAGACGATGCCATTGTATTTTTGAATCACGGAAACAGTTTCCACAACACTAACATTTATACCTACAAGTATAGAACTAAACAATTAGATAACTTCAGCTTCAACTTCCAAGCTTCTTTCATCTAAACCGTCTCCGATACTAAACATATATAATAAAGAAACATTTATTTGCATAATTAAGTTATAATATTTATGACGACAGTTGTAAATAACGCTGTCAATAATGACATAACAATGTTATTACGTATAAAAATATGACTTAACGTTAAGTTACTATTAATTAACAATTAACTCTTAGATAAGTGTTGCATCATCAAGTACAATCGCGATAAACAGACCAAGAAACGTTTTTTACACAATTGTTTTACACTGGCATGGTTAATTACAAGATACAATCTGAAGAGGATAAAATACCCAATAACAACCACAACCAATGCCGTGATAACCATAAAAATATACCATGAAACGGGCGCTGCGACCTGCAACTTTTATTAACCATAGAGTAGTTGCAGAGACCTCGTCACGTGCAAAGGGCGTCCTAAGGGTCATAGATCGGTCACTAGTCACACATGAAGGTCTGTGTGTGCCAAGACGCGTACAGAATTGATTGTATCAAATCATGCGTACACAAAGTCAAGAGCGAATACCGTAACAATTATCATCATCGAATATTTAGATACAGGCGGGCAAAAGAAACTCGAATAAAATGGCATTTCTTATAAGAAAACCCCAGTCAGGCATTGTTGGTTTCTATATCTTGCGGAGTTATTTAACGTTTTACTGTTGTGTTCGGGTCTCTTCTGATAAGGCTGAAATTCCACTAGTCGTGCTAGGAGGCGAGAGGCCGAAAGGCCGAGATGCGGTGCACGAGAAAAAAAACATTACAATTACCTCATTACGCAAAGTTAAGATAATGAATGTAATCTTCCAACATTACAATTACTTCTATTATCCAAGATAAGGATAGTGAAGTAAACATATTGGTGAATTTTTCCCGCATACCGCTCATCGCTTCCTCGCATCTCAGGTGGAATCTCAGCTTTACGCGGGGTCAAGGCGATTGCTCATCACACTGGTCAAACGCCAACACTTCACATATATTTAACAATATTATAGAATTACTACTATTAAACAATACTTAAATACGAAGGATAACTGACTCTACATACAATCTCAAATATCATATAAAAAGCCTGGTGTTTAATAATATACACAGTCTATAAAGACAATCCGTATATTATCTTAGTTTAAAACTAATTTAATAGCCGTCGACCAATATCCAGTTTGGAATTATCTACTTTGTAATTCTAACGATAACCGAACGCAAAGAGAACAAAACTGCATCTCTTAATTAAGAACGAAACAATTCATTATCAACAGTTAATTACTCACGAAGCTAATTTATCGTGAGTACGAAAATAAAAAGACCGACCGATGACTAGGACTGTGTTGCGTCTATTTTTATACGCAGCCCTTACAGTATAACGCGGTTATTAAACTTGTGGCGCGGGTCGATCTAAGACAGGCATTCCCAACCTTGATGAGTCTAATAACTATTCTATATATGTATTAATAACTAAACCCGGCCTAACTTCGCTTCGGTAAATTTATTTCTTAATACTTGTTCTCAAAAAAGAAACAAATATCTAGACGGGATTCTATAAAACTTCTATATAAATATTTATACTCGCGAATCTATTTAAAATATTGAGTGTTATTTTGAGTGATTAGTGATATTAACCCGAGAGAAAAAATTAAAAATAAATGTTATAGGATGGCCCGTGGGAGCTTCACAATAAGTTTATAAATACTCTTCATATTATAACAAGCTATATTATAATAGATGATATTTGCTATCGTTATAAACCTATTCATGGTCAGTAGGGACCTAGAAGGTAGGATAATGAATCAACTTCTTTGTTATACATCAATAATTTTTCAATTAA
>DWPA01004830.1:0-12434 GCA_018251375.1 Calpodes ethlius | reverse complement strand
TAGACTACATCGCCACTTACCATCAGGTGGGATAGTAGTCAAGCACTGACTTATCGTAGGTAAAAAAAAAAAAAATAATTATATACTAGTAACAACCTTCAATTTACTTCAACAAACCAATACCCGTATTCAAAAAATATGCTTGAAGGTAATTCTTCAAAGTGACACTTCCGTAACTGATTTTTTAGGTTCCGAACTCCAAACAGAACCCTTATACCTTCCTTCCTAACTAACGAGTTAGCAGCGTATCGCAAAGATCCTTATTACTAGAAATCTGTAATTTGACATGGAAACACTTTTTTATCCCGACTTTGGGATTTCTAACCTATTATCCATTTGTCCCGAAAACTATTAGATTTGGCCGCTCTGTGAGTTATAAAGCTGAAAAATATATTTTTCAGAGAAACACCCCTACACGTGAATAGGATGAATATTTGTTTCTACAACCCTATAACATGTGGTAGGTTGAAATGGTCTTTAAAACTATTATGTGAAAGTAGTATGGGTATGCGGCAACCGCCGATTCAGGAAATCCGTTTGAGAACTCTGCTAACTAATTGATTTATGTTGAGCATGTGAAAAAATAAATTATCGAATAATTACGGAACATTGCACTTGGTCAGATCTTTATTTCTAAACAAATCAAAATAAAACAAAACAGAGTTTGAAAAAATTTACAATAACGAAAGTAAAATGGAATTTACAAGCCGTGGACTTAAAATATGTTTCACAATATAATTCTAACTTCAAATTGCAGCAGTGTCGAGCTCAGAATTCGAAATGTGGTTTACCCAGCATTTTCCCTATTACATTGTAGGTTTTATGCGTCATTGCTTTAAATTATGGAACGAACTACATTCCATCCTTCTCAGTTAGCAAAATATTCATGACACTTATGGCATAAGCAATAAGCTTTGGTGATCACATTGTTTTTCTCGTTTCAATCCTTTTATAAACATAAAAATAAAAAGGCTTTTAAAACTATATTTTATTAATTACTAGCTGAACCGTGCGCGCGTTGCTACGCCAACACTAGCTACCACGGAAATATGTGAAATCAATTGGAATGACAGTGGCACCACCTGTCCAAAATTGGTCGTACCAACTTAGAAACCTTCGTGGGCTCATACACAACTTTACTAAAGATCATTGCATGATTAAATGTTTCGTTTACGATTCTATAAAGGACATACAGACAAACTTATTTTTTTATATATAAGAAGAAGAGAAGAGAACAAGAAGAAAAAAAAAGAAGAAGAAGATCCAGAACTGATTATTTGGATTGAGACATATCCAATTTATTTAGTTTAGACTCATTCATTATTTGCACACCATAACAGAAATATTCATATTTCTCTCTTTATCGGTAAGGTTTGTATTGTACAAACGATTCCTTCCAGCAACCCAAATGAGCAAACCAAATATTTATTTAAGTAATTATTATAGATTCGTCTATAATCTATAAAATCCATTGTTAAATGGGAGCTTATCGCATTAATTCAAGTTTCAAATTCCGCGAACACAACTCTGTCGAGTGTCGACCACAACACGATGCGATGTAGTTTAATTTGCGCTGCTCCATATTTTGTACAGCTTAATTACTTGCGGCATTTATTCATGTCACGGAAGAATCATCATGCTGGTTGAATAGTAATAATTAAATACGTTAATCCAGAGAAAAAGATTACACCGCGTAGGCTAGTTGGTAGTGACCCTGTCTGTCAAGCGAGGGGTCCTGAGTTCGATTCTATGACAGATAATATTTGTTCTCGGGTCATCGGTTTTAGTGACGTATTATTTGTGTTGTCCGTTGCCACCCGCAACACACGGAATCCTACTGCGTGTGTAAGCGTTTATTTTTAAAGAAAAAGATTAACTGAAAGCCTAGGTATAGCTTTTTTACTTTTGAGGAACAAACTCACGCATTCACACAACCTGAAATATACAAGTGCGTGTTGAGCTTAATGTAAAATTGCATAGGAGTAAGTCAATCCTGCATCAACCATTACTCGATAACTTGAATATCCTGAGTAACCGTGATAGTTTCTGCAATTTTTTTCACATGTCCAACATAAAACATTTAGCTGGTAGACAAAGACTGGACACCTTACTCTAACCAAAACTATATTATTTCGTAAACTAATCTTTCGTAAACTAATCCTTTATCGAGATACGATCTTCACAGACCCATAGGGAATCTGTAATACCTATCCAATCACATCCCACTCTAAGGGATAGTTAATATAATAATTGTAATATAAATTATTCCACCAATACTAGTTTGTTGAGTATTGAGCGCGCTCGTTAGTGAGGAACTGAGGGCGATGCCTATGCGGAAATTATGTTTGCTCTGCTCAAATGATCAAAGTCGACGATATATATAGCCCGTAATGGGTTAAAGTCATTATATCCTTTCATCAAAGAATACAATTTTAAAATATTCTGTAAAGTTATGCTGCTTGGTATTATTAATTACGCATATGAATGTATTGTAATAAAAACAACTATAGTGAAATACATCGAGAGAGGCCTGTACAATCTATTAATTTTCCAGTGTTTTTTTTTTTTTCTGTGTTAATGACCTTAAATTTACTAATGATCCAAATTTTAATACGTTTAACATTATGAATTTTAATTTATTCGTCAGTATGTAAATGTATTAAAAATTTCAGGTTTTCTTATTGTTTTGAAATTGATACTTTTGACCATATAAATTCTACTTGTCAACAATGTTCATTATTTCTTGTTGAGAACTCTTTACCCTATGCAGTAAAAATACTAATATTAACGCACAAATGATAATATCAGTATTGATAGTAATGTAAAGCGTTACCACGAAGCGGACCGACTTCTGTTGCTTTTTATGCCATCATAGAATGCCGGCATGGGATTATTATCAATATTCTAAGCCGCTTCAATTCGGCTAAAATCAGTTATTCTAACAATGTACGGTCTAGCTTAACTATTCTAGCCAAATTTTAATTATTTTGCGAACTTTATTTACAACCCTTGTTGTTCATTTTAGTAACTTTCCTAAAGGATATACAATTTTGTTTTCTGGTATAATCTTGTATTATCTGTGGGTTTCCAATTTCCAAATTAATACAACTGTGCCAGTAATAAATAAAAGTTTTTTATATACGCGGAAGTTTATCTTGCTGATATCAAATAACTTTCTGTTGAGAAATAGGTCATTATAATATTATATTCCACCAACTGACGGATACTGGACCTTTCTTCCTTTTTTTTGATATAAAATACCTTAGAAGATCATTTCGCTGAAGCATAAATAAAACTGAAGGTCCCCGTAATAATTTTAATACGATTATATACCTGAAAAAGCCTTCGAGTGAACTACATGAAGTCTCAACGTCATCAAATTTAACTCAGTCCGAGACGAGTGATTTCTATGAAATGTTCAAGGAGGATTTCAATCGTGTTACATATTAACTGTTTTTTTATTAACATCATTTCATCAAAGTCAAGCTTTACGTCATTAAAGTACTGAGCTTTAGCAGTTCAGATCTGTTAACACAGGGCTTGACATCCCACTAGGGTATTAATTACGGTTTATTTCTAATAGAATAATGAAAAATAATGCTATACACTTAAAACCAGATCGAGAAAAGAAATTGCAACCAATAATTCAAAATGTTGGATAACAAACCCAGGACCCTTCAAGCGTTACTCCGGGATAGCGAGCCTAACAAGATCAAGCCATCAAATACTTACAGAGGATTACTGATCGACTAAGAAGGATTTACCTGACGGACAAGAACATCGTAACTATATCCAAGATCTTCTAGAATCCCATGCATCTTAGTTATATACGTCGCAGGCCTGTAGGTTTTATCCTTGATGCTGGAGAAACTTTCATAGAACTCGTCTATCTGAGTCTTGTTGTAGGCGCGTAGACTTCTGAAAACAAATTTTAACTGAAACATGATCGAGAAACCTTTAACGTATAATGCTAATTGGTTCGACATTCAATCTTAACTACGTTAATTACGGCCACTTGCGGACTGCTGTACCAATGTAAGTATTAACCGTTAGTCTATATAAGAACGAAGAAATAAGATGGATATTGAACATAAATATTGAAGATATTCAGATTTTTGTTTAATACAAGCATGATAAGTAAATAAAGCTCGGTGTACAAATATTTACATTAAAATATATTATTTTACTTACAACATTCTTGTTATATTGTCTGTGTTGGGGCGATATACTATTTCTGGGTTGCAGATGCTGACAGCCGGGAAAGAAATTTTTTCAAGAGGATATCTTGTGGACTCCACCTTTTCAGAACAAAAGACACGTATCTATGTACACATTTGTACTATATTACATGTATTATATTTAATTGAGGATAAGAGAGCATTCACCTAAAAAGGGGAACTTGCAAACGAAATAAAATATAGTAAATAATATAAAACAAATAAATCTATTGCTATTTCCCTAGAAATTGAAATAAAAGTGGCGAGCTTAAAATTATGGTTTTTATAAATTATCAACATAAAAATAATACCTAATAATATAATAACTAAATAATATTATCACTTATCCGCACAGCGCACTGGATCAGTGAGATGGAATATGTTCTAGCTAGGCCTCCTAAAAGAACCTATAATAGTTCGAAGCCATTTGAGAGTGAAAATGAATCTTAAGTATAATATAATTATATCATCATATTCAGCATTATATTCATAGCAAGAACAAATATAGCCTTCTGGGCTAAAACTGAGACCTCCAACCACAAACAACATAATTAATTAAGGTCACGCAGATTCAGTATCTCTGGTAAGATACCGTTCCTAGAATTAAAAACGCTTTCATAATTGGTTCGGACTGACGTGGTTGTAAGATAAGTATATATTTTAATCTAAATTATATACTACTCGTAATACATCTTGCCGAATAACAAACGGAACAAAAGTATATCCTAAAAGTGTACCCTTTTTTGGAGGTCATCGGCCTCTTCATCTGCCAATTTATTCATTTCGGTTATCATATTAGATAGAGTGACTCATATCGGCATGGCATGCTGCCGCAATGGCATTTGAGAACCTTGGAATATTCATAATATGGTTACAACCAAATATTGTACCATATCCTACCAGCGTTACACAGGAGATTCAGTGAACTGTTAGGTTTACCCTTTGTTATAACTGATATTTGTCCCTGATTTATAAAGTATAATGTTTGAATATATATCGAGGGATGAGAAGCAAAATGTATTAAGCGACACGAATTACGATATTGAGTTATAATTATGAAAACGATGAACTCCGAAACAACTTGACCAATTATTCTGAAAATTGGCATATGTATGTCTTTTTACACGGAGAAAGTGTATATGCTATGCCCATTGATGTAACTAACCACCAGGTGGCGCAATGACGTACTGACTTCCGTATCGCTGAACCGATTGTCATAAAATTTTGTATGTAGATGGAGTATTTCATATTTTTGCATGGTTGTGTTTCAATGTATCGATCTTACATTTTTAAACTTTATTGCACGCGTGCGAAGCTGGGGCGGACCGCTTGTCTAACAAAAAATAAATAAATAGTGACAGAATAGATTACATACATTCAACGGTAAATGTTTTTATAATTAGTTTATGTATTATTTATAAAAGATAAGCTTAAAATTTGGTAATATATTATTTTTTAGATATAAAACTCGTAGAAACCTTTTCGAAATTGTAATAAACGCAAAATATTAGCATTTCTAATCATAATCTGAGAACCATATTATGAATAAATGATTCTGATTTGTGATTCTTGAGGATGAATAAGATAATGAATGAAGTAACAAAAATCCTTTTCGGTTTGGTGTGTAAGTAGGCAGTAGGTACCGTTCGGTATGAAATTCGTAAAGTAGATTTATCAATAAACATTAATGCGAACATCTCATTTCGAATAAAATCTCCGGGGAATTTCACTTGATTTTCATTCGGCTCGCATTTTAGCGTTCGCATTCATTCAGTATTTTGGTATAAAATAAATGTATTCAATATTCGATATTAATGTATTCAATGGCGCCGGGCCGCAATTTTCATTTTGTAATTTTTAGCCGAGTGCGCGTTCGGCGTGGCCCGTGGTGCCCGCCAGTGGCTGTCAACATTCACGGTAACATGGCCCGCCTGTTCATGTAAAATAATATATAAACACCAAAAATACAATCGTTTTTACGCCTAATACATTAATTTTTATAATGCTTATGATATTATTATTTCAGTAACTGTAAATGTAAATATCAAAGGAATCATCTTAATGTGGCCTTATCTAAATAATCAGTACAGGGTTACAACCCAGTATCCATGAAATTCGTAACTTTAAAAGCATTATTCATATGGTCGAGAACGCTACTTATTACCTCTATGCGATAATAAAAGGTTATAGTAGATAAGTAGTTGGAAAACCTACTAATATTTGTCAATACTGTCGGGATTAAATTTGATGGTATATCGTTTAGTGTTCTTCAGCAAGAACCAAGCTTCTTTCTCGTCACTTCTTCAGCATTCTCCAGGAGCAGGGGAGTATGTCTTGGTCTCAAAGAGAGATAGAGATTCTACATTCGTGTAACGGGCTACGAAGAAGACTATGCTTGGTATTCATCTATAATATCACAGCAGAAATGATGAAATTCGTAGACGAAGCTAACGGACATAGTTCAAGGAATAAACAGGCTGAAGCGGCAACGGACTGGCCATATGCTAAGAAGGTTCCATTACCTTTCGAGAAGAAAATCTCTCGAATGACCTCCAATTCTTGGTAAAATGAGTATAGGACTCCTGTCCAGGCCACCCTGTCCATCTTGTCCAGCTGAACTAATAACATGAAGAAGACAGCGGGCATCTAAAGGATTCAGAAGGCACGGGGCCGGTTTAAGGCTAGCATTGGACTTTCAAAGGCAAGGATAGATAAATGAAATAAATTCAGTAGAAGTTAATTTAACTTAATTTAATTTTCAGTTCACATTTATTGCATTCGGTTAAAGTTTTAAATATCCAATGATCAATTTTATTCAATCACAACATCTAATCTCTTCCTTTGTTGTATAAATCGTCTGTTTCTATTCTTAAAGAGGGTATGTTGTTGGTCCAGTCAATAACTTTTTGCAAGGGTCTCCTCATTTAATTTAATTTACCTCTTCTCACCTTTCCAATCCTCTCCTCACTTCTTTACATCTCACCACTTACTGTTCTTCTATTTTTAACCCTTCAATATACATTTTCGTTATATTTCAAAGACGTAACTAAGAGCACAAACAGATTGGTACTAAGTACATGTAACCCCAGCTTAACGCGGGTGCGAAAAATATTATACTCACTCAAGTTTAAACACTGAAAAATTACAAAAAAAAACATAAGTATAAATCTTTGTTTTTCCAGGGTTTTCCCATAAAAGGCAGGTACGTTCATTATGATAATGTCTTTGTGGGTGCGGTACGTCAGTCTTTCCACGCTCATTGAGGCCCCCTTGTCTTGACTGTAGTACTATGACACCGTTAATTGAAGCCACGGTGTGTCGCGGGCGCCCGCGAAGTAATCAATCTTGCACCTGTTTAAACAACGAACTAGGAATCGCGGATGTGACACTGTGATGTCGTTTATTAAACATAAAACCTTAATTCACAATAAAGTAGCTTATTTTTAGGAGGCAACCCTCCATAGTGGAGCTTTGCATTAAGTTAATTAAATGTGAAAACTATATATCAATATTATTTTATATGTGTGTCCAAAAACAATGTCAGGCACTCATTCTTCAATAACGGGGTGTTAGAAAATAAGATATAACTTATTATAATACTTATACAGATCTTAATAATCATAACGTAAATTAAAATACAACTAGAATAAATGATTAATACGATAATAAAACCCTTTTATAGTACAATAAATTTAACTTAACTGCTGTTCACCGTTGAAAAGTTCCCTCGTCTGGACTTTTGTCTGTCTGCAGGTCATGACTGTCATAAAAATGCATTCTCATCGAAACTAAAGTCATGTGTTAAATTAAAACTAGGTACGATAAAGGTAGTTCTAATTCACCTTTCAATATTTGACCAAAAAAAACAAACTAACAAACACTTCAAGATAAATATATTCAAGATAAGATAAAACCTTTTAATAACCAATTAAATGTTATATGTATTGAAACCAACGCTCGAACATGATTCTATCGCCGGTTTTAGCAAAATCCGGTTCCGTAGACTTATTTCACGTAATTTAATTCACATGGGTGAATTAAGTAATTAGTAGATCTAATTGTCCTTATGTACCAAGGTGAGGTATCCATAGGTAATTGTAACGAATTAAATTTTGCATTGTGGCATAAGATTTGAGGAACATTCCTCAAATGATATATGTCAGTAGACTTAATTCAACTAAATTTCAATAATGTCTACTTATTAGTAATGGGTGCATAGGTGAATTATTTTTGCTAATTACTAATAGTATAGTTACCAATGAAAAGGTCAATTCCGTCAACCAATTACTGTGCGGATCACCCGCTTGCTTGTCAACGGCAACGCGTCAGTGATGCTTTTGTTGTTTCTAATGCTCATGGAGGATGGTGACCGCTTACCATTTGGTGGTTTAACCACTCGTTTATAGACTATTTAGAAAATAAAAAATGCACTATCCATCGAATAGTTATTCCTTATGATAATTATTTATTATGAATATAAAGCTAAGAAGAAATTGTTCATGGCAATACTTACATTTCTTTGTCTTCTATTTTGTTTTATTTTTTAAGTTTTATGAATGTTTGTTTTCAATTATAGGATATGTATCTTATTAAGTTAATAAGTACTTTAAATATTTATAGTAAATTAGAAGAGGACTATGCCCAGCAGTGGACCTTCGAAGTCTGATAGATACATATATTATACATTTTGTAAAGATTTAGTTTGTACCTATATCTCTTATAGAATTTATATAGAGCATCTGGAATTTCTTAGATCTATACTGTATATATTTTTATATATTGTTTTTTTTTTTACATTTTTTTTTGTAAAAAACTGTTGGTATTTGATATTGAAAGACAACGTTATTTGAATCTTAACGTGGCCTAACAGGTCTATTGTTATTTGTGTCCTTAGAAATCGCACTTTACATCCTCTAACGTAATAAACTGCAAGAAGTTGGACAAGTAACGGTGAGCACTAAAACAGTCAGAAAAAAACTTAAGACAGTTGGTATACGGTCATACTTGCCAGGCAATGCCAATGTCAGGTCCAATGCTCACCACCGGACATCGTGTAGCTGGATATAGGAGGGGGAATTGAAATGGATGGACGGCGTTCTGAAAAAAAAAACTCTAAAATTATATTTATATACGTCTAATATTTTTAAAATAGCTTGAAGATATTTTCATATAAATTAAAAAAAAAAAAAATTAATTTATTTTTAAAATGCAATATCATTTAGTGCTATTGCTTTTAAAATCTATGTTTGAGTTCGATTTTCTAAATGTTTTGTAGATTCAATCTATGACTCCTGTATCTAGTCAAAATAGAATTGTATCCATTACTTTTTACAAAACCGGCTTATTCAAATCTATTTAATGAAAAACATATTCAATTACTTTCATAATACACTCAAACACACACAAATTATAAGTAAAAACTACATGTAAATAACATAACCTTTACAAATAATAAAAATACCGTTATTTGTAACGAGATAACATTAATTTAGCACAGAAAGGACTCGGCAATCACTCCGAGGCAAGAATAACAAGAGCACACACCCGCTTGCCATTGTAACAGAGAATGGAAAACAATTTTATAATACCTAAAACGAATGAATGTGCAAGCCCATTGTCGTCCCAACAAAATAACCCAATTACCTCGCGGGGGAAAAGAAGAATATCATCAAAAGTGATCCCGCTCCTGTAAGGACGGCAAGGAGGGGGGGAGGCGGAGGGGGAAATGAAAAATTTTAATTTCGAATGCAGTTTGTTAAAGAGCGCACAATAACACGCTCCGGAGGAATATTCTGCGGAAAGTAGATAATGTACAAAAGGGGTCCTGTCGTTTTTTGTTTTCGATCCTTAATACTTACTGGGCTGTTATTGCGGCGTTCTGGAGTGATCTCGTAATCAAAGTAGGGCCAGGCTTTTATAAAAAAATAATCATGTTTTAGTAATACGTACGTTTGAATCGGAATGAGAACTGCGTTTAAACATTCTTTGATGTTCTTGGTTGTATGTAGTTTGAATGTAATATGTGGTTCTTAATGGTTAAATTATGACCTTATATCGTAATCAAAAATATGAAATATCTATTAAACCAGTAAACGTTTTTTTTTAACCTAGAGGTATTCCGAAATTATCACTTTACTGGTATTTGTTTAAAAAAATATGTAAAAGAGACTCACGAGACCCACCAAAGAGAATGTTTTTTTGGGGTTTTTTTTATGTAATTGAATTTATTTGATATTTGGTAACTTTGATGAATAAGAGTAACAAAACACAGAGTCTTTAAAAAAATATCGCAAATAATCTTTTACCAAAGAATAAAAGTCACACCACCTTTTATCAACTGAAAGGTCTTAAAAAAAATCAACCAAGTATTTAAACCACATTTTACGAGATTGAACGGCGGCGGAAACTAGTAATTGAATGCACGGTAATGAAAGTTGGGTTTGAAAAGAAAACCAGTTAAAGATTTTTCAGTCGGACGCGCCGGCGAATGGAAGGAAAATAGAAAAAGTTGTATTTGGTCGCACCTCAGTGCCTGTACTGCCTCCACGTTAACCTATCCACCGCGAGCTCGTTTGATCCGACTAATTAGATATGTGCACGCTACGGGTTTTGAGCTCGGTTTTTCTATGGTCGCCGTTTGTATAAAAAGACTAACTAAATGCTTCAACGAATGGACTTAATACAGCGTGTTTTATACTTATAAACGAATAATAACTTAAGTCATTGTTAAATGTCTGATCTACTTAATACATACATATATTTATGCTTATAAAGTAAGGATAACTTAAGAATAAGTCGTTAAATGTCTGATAAACTTAATACATACATATATTATTGCTTACAAATAAATATAACTTAAGTCGATGTTAAACACTTGATATTATCGACTTAATACTTATAGTCTTACAAATAAGTAACTTAATCTTCAATGTTTCTGCACCTATACAATACTGACACTTGTCAACCCTGAGGGGCTCTGCTTGACAGATTATCGTTTGGATTTCCGAATGAAGTATTTATTTATTCTTTTACCCTTTCCACTCATTTTTCTATATATTTGCCATACATAATAAGTACAGTTCAGCGCCATGATAATAAACTTTAAAAAACCTTTTTTACTAACTATTTATGAAATAACTATATCGGTTGACACACCAATGTGAAAAAGGGATACGACTATTTTGAAGAAGTACTACTATAGTATACCTACTATAGTAGGTAATATTCGTTGTTAAAAGAAAAAAATATTTTGGCCCTTCCTTTGCATACAGAATCCTAGACTGAACTTAAAAAATATAGTATGCTAAATATTACAAATAATGCAATTAAATAATTTTGTGTCCCAATAAAAAAAACCTTAAATTTTTAATAGAGATTTAAATTTTATATTTAGATTTAATTTTTATCACCAATGACCATTTGATAAATTTGTGTTCAGCGTTTATTTACTATAATTAAAAGAATTTCATATACCTATAGAATCTTTTCTATGTGATAATAGATTGTTAAACAGTAACTTTTTATAATAAACTGTTATTTCTTTATACTACTTTTAAACCTAAAGAAATGTATCTATCTAAAAAAATGTGTAAAAGACATATTTATAGAATATTACATTTACTTCGTACACGTGGGTCATGAAATATAGATAACATATTTAAACTAATTTCCACCCGGACGGTCCGTTTCGAGTAATTACTTTTATGGCTCACTTTTCCCGACTAATTTGTAGACGTTTTAACAAGCGACCGCTCAAAGTTATCTTTCGTTTGCATTTCATTAATCTTAATTAATATCTTTCAATGAAATGTTTGAGTCTCTACATTTTGTCGTTTAAACTTCTACTTTCGTAATTTATTTTCAGCTTGAGGTTAAATTTATTTACAGTCATAAATTTTAATGTTTAAATCAAAGCGTAGTCCGTTTTATTTTTAATTATGCAGATAGAATATTTAAATTAAACAATAAAATATTATACGTTATAATGACGGAAAATATTTCATTTACATAATAAAGGACAACAAATTTTAGTTTAATAATAATATTTTCTTGATTATCTTTGGAAAGAAAATTAAGTATTTATGATATGATTTTAGTATTTGCATTTTACTTCAAATTGTTCAATATCTATCTATCTAACAGCGGGCCACTGCTGGACATAGCCCCCTGCCTAATTTGCGCCACTCAGAAAATCTATCTCTCTATCTATCAGCTTTT
>DWPA01004829.1:0-12435 GCA_018251375.1 Calpodes ethlius | reverse complement strand
ATGTTCTTGAAGGTGTGTGAAGTCTGCCAATCCGCACTTGGCCAGCGTGGTGGACTATGGCCTATACCCCTCACCTCATGAGAGGAGACTCGAGCCCAGCAGTGGGACAATTATGGGTTGCAATGATGATGATGAACATTATAGTTTTTGATTACTTCATCTTACTTTGTATTTTCAACCTTCGAACATGATCAGGACCTTATTATAAGGTAAATACAAGAATCAATGACATGATTACAGTATTTTTTAACATTTCAGCTTGAAGAGCGTTGGCGTTCCGAGACCGCGTCGCATACGCTCAACAACCAAGTGCCACCGGGCAACCGGGCTAACAATTACTGGGATAACTTCCGTAGGTGAGTGGGGATGGATACGTTAATATAACGACGCATAAATATACATTAATAATATATTGAATACGTATTTATTTCAGTATTATTCATATATTCAACATACTTTCTATTTCAGATACTAGAACATTAAATTATTATTATAGTCGTAATCATTTTAATCGTTATTATAATATTATATTATTAACTTACTGCAGATGAAATTTATATAGGGGTAAGATATATTGTGTGTACCCGTTTAGTGTATGTCCGCTTCTGGAACTCTAGTATATATGACTATGTACTGACTTATTTTTGCATGTTTAACGAGTATTCTAATATACCTATTTTTGTACTAACAATAAAAATAGTTTTCATGAAGTTCTTTTCAATATTAAACACAATTGGTATATTAAACCAGTTACTAATAATATTTTCGAGTGTGTATGTACAAAATGAATATTAATTTACGAGTAAAAAATAATCGTAATTTTTTTCAGCTACTCGCGCCAAAATCTTCTTTCAACTAATAGCAAAACGAATGCAGACGGTCACCTGGGGGTGATTCCGGCTCACAACCAGCACCCTCTGGTGGAGCGGTCGCACAACACTCTCCATCACACGTCCACTTCTACGTCACCGTCGATTACACCGAAACGGAATACTAACGCGGCTCCCCCCAGTCAGAGCGGGCCCTCGCAACCCCCGCAAGCAGACGAGGCGGGAGGCCGCCATGCGAGACGAAACGTTGCCTACGAACGATCTCTCTCCTTCTCCTCCGCCCCCGACGTTCTCAACGTCAACCAAAATGAGCCTGAACCTAACGTCGCGCACTCCAGAAACGACGACACCGCTGCCGCCAACATCAACATTAATCGACAGGAACCCCCTTCTCATTCCTTCAGAAATTTGAGCATCACAAACCCTATCCCCGAAATCATTCAATCGCACTCCAATAATCTCAACACCCCGGGAAATGCCAAGAGGAAGTCCTCGTCGAAGCTCCCGTCCAAGAATTCGGCGAATAGAAGGAATTACACTTTAGACTTCTCTCAGACCAGTAACATCAACATCGCCAGCACTTCGGAGACGCCCAATCCTAACTTAGCGTCCACCAGTCGCGAGGTGCAGGACAAGGCTACCTCCAAGCTTTTCGATCTTTTGAGGGAAAACGTGTATTCCGAGGTGACGACGTTGATCGGTGTGAACGAATCTCATCCTGATTTCTTGATACAGTTATTTAGGGAGCTCCAACTGATTAGTTCTGATCCGTTGAGGCAAAAAGTATTACAATCGATTAGAAACATTTTGTCCCAGTACAGCTCCATGTCAGAAGTTAACCAGAATGATAACGTTCAAGAGGAAGTTGCCTCGGAACTCATCACCACTACCTCCAGCGAGGTCAATAATTATCACGACTGTAATCTCCAGAATGCTTGTTCCAGTACTATACAAATTGATAGTAAAATTGTTCGTTTTCTACTCCTAAAAAGTGGGGAAACATGCACGCCTGAAATTTTGGACTCGTTAGCGTCACTCATAATTAGCAGTACCGATTGCAGACAGCAAAGGAGGTTACACGAATTTCTTTCGAAGTACGAAGGTTTACGAATCTGTGACGTGTCCGGCGATATCATTGAAAATTTGCCGTTGTTTATCGCCGGAGCCAACGATGCGGATGAATCGATACACCTGAAGAGTGAAGTCTCCGAATCGTCAATCTTACAAGACGTGGCAGGTTCGTTGAACTTGTTTAGCTCGAGCGAAACGCAATTACATCAATTGAACGCTTGTCCTTACGACATGTGGCCCGGTCACGTTCATATGGACATCGATGGTAGAGATTTGAACGACAACAGCCCGAGGTCCAGTCAAGACGGAAAGATGGATTTGATAAATTGCTCGGAGATGCAGAACGGAGATTTGGCTGAGGCCGACCAGACTTGCCGCTCGGACGTCGGGGAAGCCGGGGCCAGCGGGCAGGTGGGCGAGCTGGCCATCAACACCGATGCGTTGCCCGACGTTGTCGATACGGAGGAGGTCACTCCAACCGAGGTAATGCAACATGTCCTATATTGTAGATGTCTTCCACTAATCAATTGTACTAATCGTGGCCGTAACCCAAACTAACCCATGTACTAACTAACAATAAACTGCTCAAATATTTTGTATGCTATTATACCTTATTATGACTAATGTATTTATATCTGTATAACTCAAAATGTCTTACATTACATAACTGTGTCAGAATGATAATGTTTTTTTCAAGTAATACAATAAATTTTAATATAAATGCATTGCGTTTTCACTTTATAAATAAACATAAGTAAATGTACATTTTATATACGTCAAAAACTGATTTGAAACTTATTTTTATGGCATAAGTTTTACCTGCATGAAAATGCATGTTTTACTAATGAAATTCAGTGGATTGAGTGTTTTGTAATTTTCACTCACTATTTTATTTGTTTTTTTATACTTAGTTTAAATGTAGACGGAAAGGTTTTGTAAACTGTAACCTGTCAATTAATGAAAATTAAATTAAACAACTTTAAATTTTACAAACAATATAATTTATTCAGGTACATTAATATCACAGTTGTCTTCCGCAAGAAAATAACATTACATAAAATACTAACAACACTGACTAACTATACTGAGTATACATTTTACGAAAGGTAAATAAAACTTTAACTTTTCTTTTACATTAAAGGCAGAAGCAGAGTGGATCGGGCTTGACCGAGTGCCAACTAGGCTGCACGTCGACGAAACATCTGAAAAACAGAAAGGTGAGGTTACTCTAGTGCATAAATGAAGCAAACACTCAAACAGTCAACCATATTATTGGTTTGGTGTTGGTAGTTTGAGTGAACCTGGAAGAAAGTTTATTATATTAGATCTTCACAATACTCCATCTGTAACAGAAGAACAGAATGAATCGTAATTAATAATGTGTCTTTCTCTTTTTTTCAGAGTGAAAAACCATTTGACAAACCCCCGTAAACTATTTGTTTTACTATTTATGCAAATTGTATCTCTCGCTGAACTCATTATTCACATAATATTTTCTAATTTTTATTGATGTAATTATTTATTTAGCACAAATAAATATTTGAAAAACATACATTTTTGTTTTTAAAATAAAAATGCCTAGTTTCCTATTTCAACTTTATTATAAACCCTTTTATTATAAAAGAATCTTTTTTATCACAATAATATCTTATAGTTCGTAGGTAGGTATATTAAGATTGTATCAAAATCACATATTTCACTTTAGACAGTCACTATAACAGATGAAAAATGTTTCCTCCATGAATGTGCCAATACAGGTTCTCCAACAATTCTTGTGCGTTTGCTTCCAATCCCAGGTTCTCATTTGTCTCAGGTTCAATATTTCTTTTTCTTTGTACTTCTGCAGATAAAATTAACAATACTAAATTAGGCTTTTCACTTTTCTTTGCAGAAAGTATAATTTAGATCATATGGACCATGAGACAACGAGAAATATCTGGGTTGTTGTGGGTTGGGCGTAGCATACATGGGTTGTAGGTGGGAGTCGGTGGCACCATAACTTCTGAAATAAAGTCGGACTTCATCACACTGAGGTTCAAACTCTAAGTCGGAAGTCTCCGGTTCCATTTTTATTGCAGTTCCAATTACTGTTACAAATATTATTATATTTGAATCAGTTTACAATACTTAGATTTTACAATATAACTGAGTACAGTACAACTGCTCAGTTATTTAAAAAATATCTGGTTGCAATGCATATCGAGATACCTATATTATGCATTTATTGAAATTGATCATCGAGCACTTGCATTATAGTATCATCAGTAATAAGAAAAAGGAAAAAAAATGAAATTAACATTATATCAGATAAGTTGCAATGCTATTGCTATCTCTTGAAGTAGCTCAAATTTACAGTAATTAAAAACTATGATTAGGTTGAAGGAATTCAAAACCTTTTTGTTTGATACTTGTTTATGAAAAGTATCTATAAATTGTTTATTTATCAGTAAAATGCATGTGCCCGATGTTACAAATAAATAAACTTTTACGTAACGTGCGTATATTAAGGTACGACATATATATCGCAGTTGTAAGTGTATACTATGCATTTTACCCCCAATTATTTTTTATGTTTTGTTGACTGTAGATTTAACTAGTCTAGTTAACTGAGTGTAAGGCCATTCATTTATTGTCGTACTATTAGTGCTAGGGTATATTACAACCATACTGCATATCATAGTTGCCTACAGTAGCAATTAATTATCAGAACACATGGTAAAAGTTTTGCTTATGATAATATATAGCAATAATTCGTACTTGTTATATGAATAATAAAACTGCGACTAGGTCAAATTAATAATACCTTGAGATGTAATCAAAATTGCCTAATGAGACTACAATATTTTTTTTTTCTACTCTACTCTTACATATTTGGTAATTGTTTACCTTTCTATGTATTAATAATATGAAACAATGGTACTAAAGGCCATAATTAAAATGACATAGATATAAACATTTTTTTTGCTGACCAAAGTTCTTAAAATGTATGAATAACATATACAAATGTAGATGAAGCATACAAGGCAAAAATGTAGTCCAAGTCCAATAGGGAGCCTCTCATAATTTTATAATAGGTTGGCAATTTCAAATGCAATGGTGATAAGTATATGGGAGAGGGGTAGGGGGCTCTCAACTGGTGGAACGAAATATCTCTCATCATTGAATCGAAGGATTTTGAACCTTGTACCAATGTATAGAATAGAATTTAAATTTGTTCTGTATATTTCTACACACATTCCTATTTCATACTACTTTTTTTCTTGGTCAATTGCTGTACCAAACAAAAAAACGATTGACAACCATGAGAAAAATAACTATAACTGACTTCTTGTTGGAATATAACTATGAGTAATGTCAAGAGTTTCCAAAGCAATATGAGGATGGTTTACTACTTATAAATGCTTTCGGTATTTCATATGGAAAAAATAATTGGAAGGGTAATTTACATTATTTTTATGATAATTTTTCACTTAATATTATTAGCAGTTCAGATTTTTTGTCATACCATCATACCACACTGTATTTATTTTAATTTTCAATGTATTTTAGTGGTAGTTTATAACCTCCAAAAAACACTATCAGAAGTTGATCAAATTAAGGTAAATAGTTATATTCAAATATGAACCATTACTTTTGTACAAACATCTGTTTATAAGAGAATCATATTTCCTCCTTGGTTTCATAATTTTGTGAAAATGTGTTTGTTGTACAACAGATATTACATATTTTTTGTATATTAATTGTCTTTTTAACTCATTGTAGAAGTTGCTAAAGAAATTTTAAACAAATTTATATGAGGGAAAGTAGTGGTTAAATAATATTATCCTACAGTAACATAATAAGTAAAAACTAACAGAAAAAAACATTCTATTATTAGATGTATTATTAGGTGTAGTTAGCATATATCTTATTAATATAATCTGCTACATAAAACTTTACCATATTGTATCAAGGGTGCTGGCTGTTGATAATATTACAAAATACAATTATATTGATACTATTACAAAAATGTGTGTGTGTGTGTATATGAAATTTAAATATGTGGTTATATAATTATTTATTCAATCTATATGAAGAGCTTGGAATTTTTGTTGTTCTTGAATAATGATTTAAAAACAAAATGTGTTTTTATATATTATGTAGAAAAACCCAAGGTCTATTTCATACCTATCCAATATTGCAATATTCTTATTATATACAGAATCCCTACAAACATGTTATTCTATTTAATTTAAGCACATCTAATATTTGGGAGTGGTGGTCTATTTTACATTTTACAAATTTGTCTCTTATCAAACAATTATCAGAAAAATTGCTAAATTGTGTTTTTACAATAAGGATTTTTCCTAAGATGCATGCAAAGGACCCAAAAATTTAAATGTAAGGCAGATTCTATGCATTTAAAAAAAAAAAGTCTAAACTAGAATAGTCATTATAGTAGTTATAACATAATCATAAAAATACTGGTAACTTATCAAGTTACTCAAAACGAAAATAAAGCCAAAAACCTTATAGAGGTTTAACCAACATTACTTGATACATATTAATATTTTTTTACTATATTAAAAAAAAAAATGTAAACTGTCAAAGAAGTCATTAACCAATCAGTACATTCATCAAGGCCACCTTAATAGTCACACACATCTTACCAATAAAAAGTAAGTTGGTAGTTTCGTAATGACAATGAAAGTAACTCAAACAGTAGCAAAAATAAGCTTTACATTATTTGATTCTTTGCAACAACCCTGGGACTTATTGCAATGATCTGATACATGATTATCCTAATACATATGCAACCAATTTTACATTTGCAAGTACACCGGTGTCAGTAGTGCTACAATAACAAAGTTTACATTAGACATACGCTTATTAATAAACATTTTTCTCAACCATCAATCATGAACAACATCGAGCTGGTAGATATGTAATTCTAAACATTTGTCTTTAATCACAGTAATATTATAATTATTAATATTTAAAATCATTTGTAAATTCACACATTGAGATGTCATTATAATCTCACTTATATAACCAACACAGTAATACACTACTTTTAATTACAAACATAATAAATATCACATTTCCTACTTCGTAATCCTGGGTATTCCAATATAATTTTATAAATACATTAGAATTGTAATATGATTAAAATTGTAAATATATGTTAAAAATTTCCTTAATGTGACTGTCTTGATACCAATACACTTATTGGGGATCCATTGCTCATCACCTACCTTCGCTCCATAGCTGTAATTGCTGCTTAGAAGTTAACACGGCTGCATTATATAGATCATGAAAGCGTGCTATAAGAAATAAGCTTTAAACATTTACGCAACAGTCTACCTTACATGTAAATTGGTAAAATTAGCAAATTATATATTTTAGAATTTATCCAAACATATCAGGTATATTATACATACATAAGCCATTGTTGTGCCGCTGCTTCAACAGAAGCCACACTAGACCCGACAAAGGCTTGTGTAAACAATTCCACAAAAAATTGTGAGATTAATGTTTTTTGTGATTTTCAGCACTGATATATGTAGATAGTCCTTAAGCAGTACATAACAAATATAGAATAACTTGAAAAAACGATACAACAGGTTTATTGAATTATTTACTGAAGTGATAATTGCATAAAATAAATATTTTTTATGACTAACATCCAATGTAATGGATATAAATGATGTGTTTATGATTACAGACATAAAAGATTTAATTTGTTGGATTTTTTTATGGCAAGTTCCCTCATAGTTATGAAAAAGCTATTATGATATATTTTTATGTATTTTGTCTGTAAACTACAGAAAATAAACTATAGATAAGTTCCAAAAACACAAGTTATGCAAAAACCACTTCAATAATCATTACAATTATAATTTACTCATAAGTTAATGACAATTTGAAGAGAGTTAATAAAATTAAATGATTGAAACTGCAACAAATATTAAGTATATGAAATTTTATTGATTTAAAAATTATGTGGAGACTTCCTCTATAATTATTATGTATTATTATAATCTTAAGAGGTATTTAGTAAACACTGTTGTATTGCATTACTCGCTTAATTAAGTATACAAAATAATAATCATAACCATAATAAATACAATTAATAGGTATATGTATTGTATTATTTTTATTGATCATCTCATTGAATATTTGTAGCGTTCGTATTTTGCAATTCGATGTTCGCAAAAATAAGGAAAATTATAAATTAATAAATTTTGAAGTTATTTAATAAGATACAAATATTCAATGAGATTTCGTTAAATAGAGGAAAACATACCTTCTTTGAGTCGCTTGTTTTGTGGATATGTTTCGTCATCAGCACTTCGTTTTCGACCGTGGCTTCTTTGAGAGGGCTCTTTTTCTTTCGTAGTGGTAGTAGTAGGGCAGGGCATCTCGAGCATTTCGTAATCGGCCTCGTTCTGTTTATCTGCTGTTGCTTTAGAGCCATGATATCCATAGTAACAGTTTGTAGATACATGAACGTTGTGGCATTGGCCTATAAACTGATTTGTTTCGGTGCAAACTGGAGCAGGTCGTAAAGCGTCAAAATTATTTTTAGCGTCTTGCATATGGTACAGGTCAAATCCACTAGTAGGCATGATTATAATTCTTTAAGTTTCAATTTCCGTCTTTTAGAACTTCACGAAGAACTACGGTTATATTTTCGAAGTAAGAATTTCTCGAAAATAACTCTGACTAATTTCACATTAACCTCTTCTCAAACAGAAGCCACACCACAATACGCCACAGACTAGGTAGAGATACTAATCAAAATCATACATTCACCAATCACAATCTCAGTCACACCAAAAAATATAGTGTGCGATTTATGTACTCTGTGGTCACAGGTATGGATGAAACATAACTAACCGATAATTCGATATTCATCGATATTACAATAATTTAAGACGATATTCAACATTAAAAACATATTATTGATACACCTTAGAAGTTTTCCAATTAATTTTTTTGTTTATAAATTACTATATAAACAAAATATGTCGCTACTGTTCTACCTGTTGAAGTCAGTATGTTAGTGATGAATAGGTTAGTTGTTTGTAATATGGTATGAATTATATAGAAATTGTATTTATATATGTCGTGTGTAAAAATCTGTCATGTTGGAAAACGCTTTTTATGCTTTTTATGGAAAAACAGAGTAATTTCTTTATACACTGCGGTGCATGAAAAGTGGATTAATTAATTAATATTAATATTAAAGTTCCTGTTCACAAAAATAAAGATTTACCCTAAGATGTAGACCGCACGTGTGAATTATATTCTAGTTGTGGTATCATGGTATAGATCAGAGATTTGTAATTGTCGCACTCCGTGCGCGCATTCACCGCAAAAATTATGTTGTTCTTGCGACATTATGTGACCCGTGCGCGGACAGCTTAAAAGTGAAGTGAATAATCTTGTCACACTTTTGACTAATGTCATTCAATTTGTCGATAAATATAAATATTGTGGAAATATTTTCTTTTAATTAAAAACATACTTTTACGTTACAGATTTAATATAATAAGCATTTCTTGTGAACCATGTGCTATTAGTGTATTCTTATAAACAAAAAATACTGATTTTTAGTTTATATTTCCAACATCGTAAAGATGATAATGTTACCTACTGCTGCTAATACATTTTACAGAAAATTAGGCCGACAATACATACAATTAAAGAATTTTAATTCGTTATGTATCAGTGCGTGTCAAATATTTCGGAATACCGGAAGCTTAACGCCTCCTAAGACCAATACTTTAATATTTAGACATGTTAATACCTCATCCTATCTTTATGATAAAAGTGAGGCTCAAGATGCTAAAGAGTTCGCAGCCAAGTTGGCTGGAGGTGACCAACCATCTCAAAAATTAATAGAACAGAAGACTTTGGGAGACATCATTGTCAAAACCGAATCAGACAAGGACAAGGTTGTAACTAAAGTGACAATTGAAAAGAGTCAAACAGCTGAGTCTGATGCTAAACAAACAGTTGCCCCTCCAAGTAATTGGAAATCCTTTTGAATATTTTATTTAAATTAAAGTATTCTGAAATATTCTTATTTAAATTTTAGTTCTAAATTATATTAAATTAAATAGTTTTAAATTTGAGTTGTATGTGTGTTTCAGTAAAGAAAAGACTATTGATAGACTTCTCGGCCTCCTACACAGAGCGCAACTTCATAACACCAATGAGAGCAATGACTGAGTATTTATTGAAGCAATCAGATCTGGAGTCATTGCCCAAAGTTCTCCGTCGCTCGCCATATGAATCTGAACCACCGATAACAGTTTATTATAGAAAAGATGTAGAAGCTAAGGCTATAGAGGTAAATTTTAATACCAAATATCACTAATTAACTCTGGAAATCTCTGTAACTTTCTAGTGAATAATCTATACTAATTAAAAATTCCAAGAATAAGTCAATATATATGAGTACCTATATTTATTTCTGGTTATATTATGAGATATAAATATATTTATTACTAGTAAATATTGATCAAACTTGATTTTCCACGATTAAAGGGTTTCAATCTTTATCATCAATCAGTATCTTTAAGTTTATTAGTTTTTGTGTAACAAGATATAAATGTTTTAGGTGTGGGGATCCAAAGATTCTCTAGAAAAGGAACTGTTAAGAAGAGAATTAGATAGAAGAAGATATGAACAGGGTAAACTATATTTAACTCTTTTTAATAAGTAACCTATCTTAAATATCAATTGTATTTTCATGACTCAATGGAGTTTGTGGCGAGAATTTGCATAAGCAGAGGACTGTTTTGTAGTTATATTAATACAAATGCAGGTGAAATAAAGTCTCCTCAAGGTCTGTATTTTTCTTAAAATATAAAGCTAAAAATTTTCTCAGCAATAATGAAAAACACTATAGCTAAAATAATAGAATCTGAGGGACTGTCCATGGCTCTATGTATTTATTTTTATATGTATTGTGTAATCCCAAATACAACAAGTACATTGCACAAAAAAGCAGTGTAGCTTTACATTATATCTAGCTTATAGATACTCCAATGAAGTGGATAAAAAAGGCCTAATGCTGCCAGTGTCATCGGGATTAGACTGTGTAGTAGAAGAGGTTGGCTTGGACTCAAGTTGGAGAGAGCCCAGTATATACTAATTATCTTGTACCATGTTACCTGGTATGAAAAGGACCATAATGGATGCACAGTATACATATTATCATACTTGGATTCCTTGATGTGAAGAGCTGATTAGGCACTAAGAAATGTGATAAGATCTTTTAGAGTTTTAAGTGTTGATATTATACTTTCAGATGTATTTACTGTTAAAAGAAGACTCAGAAATTACAGAAGGGAAATGAGTCATACACGTCTTAAACATGGGGTAGAGGAAGTGGGGTTAAAAACTACATCTGGTCGAGTAGTTCTGACTGCTATAGGAATGTATGTATTTTTTTAATAAATAAACTCACTAATTAACATAGTAATTTCAACTTTGGTCTTTCACATATGAAATGCGAGTTGAAATATTGCTTGCTTTTTGTTTTAAAATCTTTTTTTTTTTATTTTAAATAAACTATTACTTTCATTGGTATATGTATATTATAATTATGAATATATATGATCTCATCATGAAAAAGCTTGAAAAATTGTATTTTATTCGTGAATATGTATTAAGTCAGTAATGTGAATTACTGATGATATAATTGCACTATAATTATTATGATCATGAAAGGCTTTTCACTATTTAAAGACGACATTATGTAAAATGAACCTATCACACATATATTAAGTATATTAATATGAATAAAGGTATTAAGAAGGATTTCAAAGTTTAATACTATTTGCTATTAAAATATTTTTTTTATAAATGATAACTTTACACTGGTATCTTATCTTTTTATATTTCTTCTTTTACAGAAACGGATGTAATTTCGTATTTAAATTGTGTGCGTGGTTTTACACTGGATCACATAGTTTATTTTCAGAGTGCATCCATTCCCTAGCTGATACTGTTAATCAGCTTATCTTAGCCTACGGAATCCATAAATCTGTTCAGGTATGTTAGAATCTGATGAGGCTATAGTATTACTTGACTTACTTCATAAAAAACTACACATTCCGGCTCCAACACCGGCAACCCCTGCATACTTATTTGTGGGTGAAAAGATAAAACTATGACACTTCCATTTAACAATTATTTTTTATGACATCTCTTTTATTTTTATTATTACAAGATTTTTAATTTAACTTGGAATCTTTATTTGTTTGGGTTAATTATGATTGAATTAGAATTTCATTATTTTATTATATAAAAATGAATTTTAACGCAATGTTTTAGTTTAAATGACAGTTTTTTTATGATACATATGACCTGATTTTACATTCGGGGTTGCTTGAATGACGAGCATAGTTACTTCTTTTCGCTTTGAAGTACACAGTACAAGTACAGAAGTTTTATTTTAACTTTATTATACTTAACTTTAATAATGTTGTAGTATATTCAGATAGCCGTGATTGTATAACGTTAACAGAAAGGGTTGCAA
>DWPA01004828.1:0-12437 GCA_018251375.1 Calpodes ethlius | reverse complement strand
GATATTCACTCTTTGTATTTTTCTATTTCCGTTTTCGATACCCAGAGGATAAGGAAATACCATTGACTCTTTTCATCTTCAAGTCCAAGCCATATGTCATCGTTAATAATATAAACCGGTGTAGAGCCTGCTGGAGCCGATGTCGAAGATCCTGAGCTACGGCGTGCAGAACTTCGTGGTGCGACTGTCGCTGGTGTCGGAGGTGTCGGGCGCGTGCGTGCGGGCGTTCGCGCGCGACCGCGACAAGCTGCTGCTGTGCCGCGTGCTCGTGTTCGAGCTGCTGCAGGCGCTGCGCACCAAGACCACCGTGCCCGACGACAACCTCTTCATACTAATCCAGTTCGTGCTACACGGTGAGATGTTGCCTTTGATTCCTTGCATGTAATTCTATTAAAATCATTTAGGCATGATTGTCCGATGAAGTCAATGTGGTACAGAAATCTATCAAAAGATGGCGCGTTAATCCTTCTGAATGACGCTGGTAAGATTTCTTGTAGGTACCTACAAGTATTGGTGCAATTGTTATTAAATTGTCTTGTACTGGAATTTCGAGGCAGTTTTATTTTATATCACATTTTTGGGGGTTGCACAATGATCTCAGAGAGTAAAAATTCCAAAATAACCTAGTGATACAATAGTAGTAACTCTTACGTGCATATAATGTTAGAGATAGTGGTCCACGTATCGTACCTTGCTCGAAGGACCATTTTGCTGTATACCTGTATACGTTGTTAGTTGTTATTATATTTATAAAGAAGTTATTAAGGAACATCTAATAGTCCATATCGTGCCTGGTGGATGTGACAGGTCATGGGTGCACGCTGCTGCTGCCGCCGGCGCTGAACACGGGCGAGCTGCTGTCGAGCGGCGGCTGCGACACGCGCGAGCTGGCGGCCGGCGCCGTGGAGTGCATGCGCCCGCACCTGCCCGACATGATCGAGCTGCTCAGCGACCCGCACCTCCTCAACAAGATTAAGGTTCCCATACACCCTCAATCTATTTTTAAACATCACTGTATAAAAATAGTTTGGTCACATTGATTTTTGAATTTTGAATTATGTTTACAATTGTCGGTACAATAAATCTGAATTTCTCAATCTTTGACATACATAACATGAAACAAATTATTAGTCAGAACCAAACTAAAACTATAACTTATAACTACTTTTGTAATAAATTATCAAATACAGAAGTGTTCATTCTAAATTGGTCTTTATACCTACTAAATGTTCTGGACCAAGCCGGACATTGTACATAATATTAAAATAATCTACATTATTAGTAGTATTTTAACAGGGACAGTTGTGACTTCTATTGCCTCATAATATCATTCAACGTGATGTGTTTTATCCAGGGTTCAGTATCGAAGTCGATTGTGAACCGCAACCTGATCTGCCTGAACGAGGACACACTCGGCGCCATCGTGAAGGGCGGCATCGCGCAGTATGTGGCAGTGGAGCTAGCGAGCGAGCACGGCCGCGGCAAGCAGGAGCGCGGCCAGGCGCGCCACCTGCTGCCCTGGCTCGCACCCACCGTGCTCGGGTCAGTCATGCTATCAATGGCTCGAAGGACCAAAATAAGCATAGCTTGGATTTTTATCAATTTCAAAAGTATAAATGTTGACGGAAGTTTTGAGACATTCAACAATTGTAATTTAAGTAATAACACTTTTTATACTATTCAGAAAAATAAGTAAATTTCAACTCAAATTTTATGACGCTTAGTAAATCGTAGTTCTAGTTTGTTTTCATCATCCAGGCATGGAAGAGTTGAGTTATAGATAAAAATTTATGCGGCATGTCCGGGAGCAGGTCCCGCGAGGTGTGCGAGTGCGTGGCGCGCGTGCGGCTCGTGTCGTGGGTGACGATGGGCGCGCTGAGCAATGCGCGCCAGTCGCGCTGCCTGCACCAGCCCATCCCGCAGGACGCCACCTGCCACCTCACTGACCACCTGCAGGTCGGTCTGACACTAAAATCTATGTAACACATCTCCTAAGAAGGCATGTAGTATTTTATACTCCATAATTCCAATACTTGACCAACAAGTAAGTGTCGGTAATATGTGACTGTAACTATGTACAGGAACATTTTAACTGTTTAACATATATCATGAAATCATTTATATTAAGCTCCTGTAACATGTTAACGGCATATTCTTCGTTATGCGTCTAAATATTTGAATTCACAGAAACATTTTAAAGAGCAATGCTTATTCATGTATTCATGCGTATTCATGGCTTATTTAAATTTAGGAAGAAATATTGAAATATGTGGACAACGGCGGTTTTTTTGTAGTATGTTACAAATGGCATTGAATAATACAACGAATCCGTACTCATGTGGATAGAGTCCTATCTACGAAGAAAATTTTTGAATGTTATTTGATAGTTTCTTTAGTTCTAATGGAGGTGTAACATATTGTCAGACGATAATGTCGTCGTACGTGGAGGTGTCGAAGGCGGGCGGGCAGCGGCTGAACGCGCTGTTCCACGCGTTCATCCTGTGCCAGCTGTGGACGCTGTACCTGGAGGCCGTGGCCGGCACCAGCGCGCCCAGCAGCGAGGCCCACAACACCACGCTCTGCATCCTGATGGACTTCTGGTGCAAGCTCGTGCCCAGCATCCTGCAGGTCACCGTGCAGTCTAAGATTGTGAGTACCGGGTTGCTGACGCTTTGTTTTTTGTAATAATATATGAGTATTCTTTTTGCAAGTGGGCGAGTATCTGATACTTGGTTGCACTAGATTTAATTATGTAATGTACTAGCGTTTCCCCGCGACTTCGCTCGCATTTTTTCTTTTAACAAAAAGTATCCTTTGTTACTTTTAATACTTCCATGAATATATGTACAAAGCATCATGATGACTGGTTAAGTAGTTTTAGCATAAAAATGAAACAAACAAACTTACATTCGAGTTTATAATATTGGTAGGAATTGTGTCTTAAGCAGACTACACAATGAGTAACTCAAATCATACATTGATTTTTTAATTTTCTCAATATATAAGCTATATATTTATGTTGATAAAAGATGATTTCGTCATATATCGCATGTACCTCGGTCAGGAACTTTAATAAGTACTACAAGCACAATACCGTATGTTGCAGCTGGCGGAGACCGTGAACCTGCACTTCCTGAGCCTACTGGAGTCCCTGCTGGAGTGCAACTCCACTGTGCTCAACATCCTGCTGCCGCTGTGGAGCCCCATCCTGCACTCGCCGCTCTTCAACGTGAGTTGTAGCTAGTGGGGCCTCGGCCACTCGGTCCGCGGAGATTTCTGGTTTCAATGTTACCAGGTGTCAGTCCACACGGATTTTATTAATGGAATCTGAACATTTATAAGTTGGTCGGTTTATAATAAACATTTTACACTACACAGAAATCGAATTTGACAGAAAACCAGATTAAGATATGCCATTTCAGCATCTTAATAATTCCAGGTAGTCTATAGCAGTTCTCTATTTGATATGTAATCTCAACTACAATTTTTTTGAAATTCAATCATAGACTTACTTTTATTGCTGGAGACTCGAATCGCGATGTATTATTATAATATGTTCCAGAACTGGATAAGTAGTTCCGCGATGACCATGCGAGCTACAACGATTTACGAACTGATGCAATGATAAACTTATTTTCCTTATCAGATGCCTCTTCACGTGTCCCAAAGACTGGATGTGTGCCGCGAGCTGAAGCCCGAGGTCGTGCGGCCGCCCGCGCCCCTCGCCACGGGGCCGCCAGGGAGCCAGGGGGGCGTGGCGAGCACGGGAGGCACCCCAGACGCGGGGGGCACGTCGGCCGCCGCCGCCGCCGCCCGGGAGCACCGCCGGCTGTACCGCCTGCTGACGAAGATGGCGCAGCTGGAACTTCAGCCGCATTCCTTTTATTTTATATAGTGAACAAGGTTACGGTTTACGACAATGATTATAAGCGTGTCTAACATATTTTTTATTGTTACAAGTGTCCATGAGTTACATATTTCAAAGATTTAATAAATAAATGTCATTAATATTACATTGTTTTAATTACGCTGACCCCATACAATCTATAAGTTACATAAAAACTATGGTGTAATATTGTGGTGTACCTGTTATAAAATGCATCTTACTTATGATAAGATTTTATTGTGGAAGATTATTTTATGTAGCAGTAAGTAAGAAATATTGACTTCACGTAGGAAGCGGGAAGTGACGGCTAGTCAATATTGAAGCAGTCCAGCGCTCTGCGACTGCGATTTCGTGGAATTCTCATGGATCCCGATTTCCATCAGGTACAAGATTGATTATGATTTATTTAATTATTTTTCAACGGTCGATTGATCTTTCAAAGTTATTAGTCAAAGCAGTGTCAAATAAAAGAATGTTATTAGTGCAGGAATTGTGACACATTGAGGCACGACATTGAATGATGCTATTCCAGTTTCCCTGTGTAATCAGAGGAACAGAGCCCTGCTACCTTCAACGGGAAAGACATGCACAAAAGCTAGCTTTGCTGTTTAGCAGCGTGCACTGTGAACAAGCAAGGTCGGCTCATAGTTCAGGGTGAATCCTGACACCTCAAAATCTGAGTCGGCGATGCCGCTTCACCTATGAAATTTGACCAGATCCATCGGTGCCAAAATTCCCTTACACACTTATGTGGCCAAAAGTATTTTAATAATTCAGCAATATTACGTAAACCTCTAATTACTTCATGCAGTGTCGCCCCGCCCACACGATCACACGACACGACCCACATGGTGAAATTGGGAGCCCCGCGTTCATTAGGCAGCTTTGTGACGGATTGGGCAACGTGGTGCACAGCGCTGGACGGCATTGTGAAGAGGTTACCGACGCTGCCATTGTTGTATTTAATACCAGTTATTGTATGAATACAATCATATTTTATTTACGATAACCATTTAATAAGTGCTAGCCCGCGGCGGATCGGTCCACGCCGCGCCCAGGCGAAGTGAAGCAAGATTTGTCGAGTAATCTTGTCTAGTTTTGGTTCGAGCTGTCATATTAACAAATGAAAGAGATATTCGGGGACTATCTTCAAGTATTGGACAGTATCCAATTATCCACACCACTTATAGTATAAATGAGTATGTTTTGTAGGTCTTGGGTTGGTCAGTGTTTCTCAAAGTACGCGTTAAACCCTATTCAGAAGCGCGGTAAGACAAGAAAAGACTAGGGGGTATTTAGCTGGTTGAATAAGAATATGGATTATTAGATGTTAAAAATGTACCTACTTGTTTTCTTCGTGTTATGAAATTGTAAATGATTAATGTTTGTTTCGGCTTATCTCATAAACGGAGAACCGTGATGTGATTTTTAGTATGTACGTAAATGTATTGTCCTGGTGTATTGAAATAGGGAGTGGTACAATAGTGCTTGTTTTATTGCAATTTGTGAATAAAAAAGAGATATTAGTTTAAAGAATGGTATCGTACCAAACATTTTTGTGCATGTGCGTACATATTTAGACGCAATACATATTTAGATTTTCTGTATTGAAACAGACTATTATTAGTTAGACTCAAATACTTACTTTAGATTAATTTCGTTTAATTGCGCCAGTTGCATAATCCGATATCAAATGTGCTGTCATAATACTAAAAAGGTGTGTTGGCATTAGAACTAAGTGAAACTCGTTTAATACGAAATCTTCTTTATTTCGTATTTACTATGTTACTGAAACACTTACGTAGTACCTGAAGTCGTGACGGTGCCTAAAATATCACAAATAAACTTGGAGTTTGTTTCCTCCGTTTATCCACTATATATATGTACTTATTTTTCTATAAATAAGAGATGAAAAAGTTAGGATTACATCTAACAGTATGTGACTACCGTCGCTCGTGGCTACCGCCCACGCGAAAAGTACTTTCTATCTGATATCGATAAAAAAATCCGGAGAAAAGCTCCAAGCCGGAACGCGACGTCCACGAACGTCCTATTGCGACTAACTCGAGCACAAGTGGACTAGCCAGATGGGTGGAATAAATATGTGTTATCATATTAAACACCCTTATTAATAATGCCAGCTTGGAGGTGTGGTTGGTAAACTACGCGCCAATTAAAACATTAAGTTACATACATAATTATGTTGTCTACAATAGATCAGATGTTGTTTCAGTGGCCTTTGGGATTTACGTTCCTTGCCCAATTCATAATACATATACATACGCTTTCGCACACATACACCAGCACGCACATACACACATACAAATATATCAAATCATAAACAGCTGCGGGTGATATACAAATTGCGTTTGGGTAATAAACCTTCTTGATTCGTTAATGAATTTGCTGACATTTTAAAGATTTCGCATTAGGAACAAGAAACGCCAACGCGCTAACACCCCGCACTAGTGCTGTACCTTGTGAAGTGAGTGGCAATGATATATATATTAATATTATAAATGCGAAAGCGTGTTTGTTTGTTGGCATAGTAGCGCCTCCTTATATGATTTTTGGTGTGGAAATAGTCGGGAGGATAAAGATTACCATAGGTAAATTTTCACCGCGAAAACATATCTCATATCTGTGGAAAGGTCTATTACGATATAATTGGAAAGTGTGTTTGTTTGTTTGCTTGTCCTTCTTTCACGGCGTAATGGAACGTCGCTATCGTATGATTTTTGGTTGGGAAATAGTTGGGAAGTCGACGAGTACTATAGACTAGCTTTTAGCGCGAATAAACATCTAATTATTGTGATAAAATCTATTACGATGTATACTTTAGCCAAACTAAAGAGTGTTTAAAAACAAAGCGATGCCTAACAACCAATGAAAGAAGGGAATCGACAATTTTTATTGCGAACCTATTTTCATATGCGGGTAAAGTCGGGAGCAACATCTTGTACTTACAAAAATGATTCATCACGTCATATCTTCATCTAGGAAAAATACTAAGTAGGTAGGATGCTAACTACTAATATGTCTGTTACATTGAGCTATATGGCTTTAAAGTACTAAAAACGCAAATGAAAATTTAAAAAGTTGGCCCAATACGTCATGGTTCATAAAAATAAATCAAGATATATTTACGAAATGGAAAGGAACTAATCATAGAGATATTATGACTATAATAATTAATGTGATGCAATATACTTATAATATTAGCAGTAATTTGATTCTGTGCAATTAGACCATCCTAGGCGTGCAAAATCAACGCGAACGATGTTGGCAAATGATAGCAATCAATCGGCTACACGATAGAAAACAATAGCAGAGAGGTCGACCCGGAAACCGACACACATTTTGTCATGTCGATATCCAAATCACAATGGGACCTGTAATTAGTAAATCAATCACTGTGGAGCGCAGTCTGCGGTGTTAGTAACAATCGCGTATTGTGATCTTCATATTATTTAATTGCTTATCAATACATAAAATAAAACTGATTTTGTCTGTAGGTACATGGAAGGTTTTATGAAAAAAACTGATTATGAAATATTTTCTAACGTAAATACGCTATGGTTTGAGAGTTTGCATGCAGGAGAAAATCTTTGATTCTACCATCCGATTGTAATAAACCTTTCAGAACTGCATCGGTTAATTATTAAAACAGCAAGTAACTATATTTTAAAATATTTACCTGTTGCTTTGGATGGGATTTTCACTGATGTATTTTAATAGTAACTGTGTGGATTAAAGGTATATAGATTTCTCAAAACGACGCAAGAGTGATATTGAAAAGAAAATTTAAGAATATCGAATCGCATTTCATTATAACGAGTGCTAATGAGTATTTTGGAGTGCCAGATTAGTTCTATCTGACTAAAGTTAAATGGTAA
Source organism: Calpodes ethlius (assembly GCA_018251375.1). Taxonomy (NCBI): domain Eukaryota; kingdom Metazoa; phylum Arthropoda; class Insecta; order Lepidoptera; family Hesperiidae; genus Calpodes; species Calpodes ethlius. Next base: position 4,655 of record DWPA01004828.1, on the reverse strand, counting down.
CTTATTTCACATTGTTTACAACCCAACCCGAACAAACCAACAAACAAATTTGCAAGTTAAAAAATCTATTATGAAGATTTATTACTAAAAACCACACGACAAATGTTAACGCCATAAATTAAATAATGGGATACGTAATCGCAGTAAGTGTTTTAAAAATGAACATAAATTTCTAAACCTGCATTCACATAATTGGAATCCCGCGATATACAGAACGATTCTCAAAGCAGTAGCTATCGCAGCTTTACTAGGCATTAAATAACAGTTCCACGTTATGCGATGAATTCATTAATCATAGTCAGATAACTGGATTAGGAAGATCTTTCGAGATGTAGCCGCGGCCGCGCGGGTCGCGATCGGTGTGTGCGGCGCTCCCTGCTCCGCGCCCGGCGCGCGCCCGCGGATCAACATAATCCGATTATGGCTTGTGTAACTAATGATTTTCCAATCGCGCACGTTGTTAACCCTAAGGCTTTGTTTATACTGATATATGTAGATGAAGTATTTATAAATATGCAAGATTTTTTGTTAAAAGGTAATGCTTTTGTTACTTACATAGCAAATAATAGGATGAGGCATATCAGGACGTATGTCAGTTATATTTAGGCTAATAAACTGTTATTATTAATTATCTCACAAATTGAATTATTGAATTATGCTGAACATTTTTTCGGAAAAAGCCGAAAAGCGAATAGACGGGTCATCTGGTCTTGGTAAGTGGTTCTTGCCGTCCTGAGTTTCAGTGGAGTTCGGGTTCAAGGTATTTTACAGGGAGCTTGGTCCATCTAAGAACTTTTAGTGTCCAATTACCCAATAATTCAGTAATAAGGACAGTGCTGAGTAAGTGTTAGTCGGAATAATATTATTACAAAATATTTAGTATGTAATAAAAATTTATCGTGTAAGAGTAATGTTTCCATTAAACCTGCGTCGTTAAGTTAACCCTGTAGCCACAGTAAACATCCAAACAATTTGCCGTGTTTCGGCTGAGAGGTAAAGTTCATTCCCCCTAAACTGATAACGCATCGATGTTGGCTATGGTTTTACTAATATCCAAGGGCAATGGAAATCACTTGCCCTCGAGTATCTTTCTCGTTCGTTTGTCGGCTACTTACATAAAAATCCATCAATAAAGTTGTGGTCACAATGTATACCAGTGACGCTAAAAACAAATTCAATTTATTTAAAATTACTTTGCATTCGTCCTAACAAAGCGCAGGTGGCAAAAAGGCCACGCTTCCCGCAAGATGGCGCGTTGCGTCACGGTAATGGCATAATAATAATGATTACGACGATCGTACGGGATCCGTGTCAACGCCTGTGAAAAAGATTCGGCGTCGAGTGATGTGCTGCCCTGCCGTTATATCGACTGCGTATCGATAAAATGGTTAAAAATTTTGTTCAGTGTTCTCAGTTCTTATTGTATGATCAGAGGATATAAATTAAAATAGGTATAATATTGTCTAATTCTTATTAAAAAGGCTTCAGCCGGTATCAATTTTAATGAGCAGTTTAATTTTAAAAAGTTTTATTAATTTTGGTTGAACGTATTCCAATAATATCACAATGACGATTTGAACGTCATATACGAGTAGGCAATAAGTTTAAAAGATAAATACTTCAAAAAAAATATTTGGTATACCTATTTACACAAAATAATTGTATCAATTGAAGAACACCGTCTATATCAATCGAATTCTAATTATCAATCAATCAGGTTATTTGTGAATTTAAAAATAACTATAATATTTTTACTTACGAAAAAATTAAAATTAAAATCATTATATGCTGAATATATAAATTATAGCTTATACAGATGGGAATGGAGAACAACGGCAAAATGTTAAAGTATCGATAACATTAATTCTCGTCCCTCAGCGCGCTTTCCCACATTTCATCTGGAAGCATCAGAATATAATAAACCAGTTCTTACCGGGCTAATCCAGTTCATTTCTTTCTGATTTGTTATTTGTACACGCGCGAAAATCTAACGATTCACGCTGAGATTATATATATTATGCAGATTTATGCAACAATTATTTAGCTTTCACACGAAAATTCACAGCGATGTGAGTCGAGTACTACGTTACTGTGTCATAAAGTATTATATATTACTGAACAGATTTTTTGTTTAGAAAAGGAGAGTAAATAAACAACCATTTATTGATAACTACCTTTCTGCCCGCGGCTTCGTGATCCCAGATATCAGATATGACTTTATGTTATACAAACCAAACCAAAAAGGTCACATATAAATTGCTGAAAAAAATGCATTTTCCATACAAATATTCATCCCTTTTGCACCCTTTAATTTTAAACCTTTAATTTTACAATAAAATGTACCATATATCCGTCTCCTAGTTATAAACAACTCCGCCACCAATTTTCAGCCAAATTGGTTCAGCCATTCATGAGTTATAAATAGTGTAACTAACACGACTTTCTTGCACAGCGCTGACGCAATAAAACCTGTAAAATTCTTAAGTTCTGTGTAAGTGCGTAGTCAGAATACTATTCGTACTCGTATACTAAATATATTTTATATTTATTAGTTATAATAAGTATTTATATAAAAGATATAACCGGTAAGAACGTTTTATTCGGGTAGTGTTCACTCTAGATACGTATCTACATATTTCTCATCATTACGATTGCAAATGTCAAAGTTATTAAATACTTTAATACTTCCTTATTTAAAGGTCTTGATCGTAATTCGACCATTAGTCCTTTAAAAGCTAACGAAGAAGAATATCAGACGGGGATTTGAACGTTTTGTTTGTTTCGGATTTTAATGGTATATTGGGTCCGCACAGACAGTGAGGCAGATAAGTTTAAAGTTGTATTTTTACTGATGGGATTTTTATTATATATTTTATATTTGTTACTACTTTACGATGTTTTGTTTTGTCAATGCTTGACTACTATCCCACATGATGGTAAGTTGCGATGTAGTCTATGATATTGAGCGCACTAACTTATAAAACCTCTTGAAAACTCTTATTGATTATCCAAGCAAGGTTGTTATGTGCTTGTTATAACGTCTCTTCCAATAAAATTAGGATGGTTCATTTTAATTAATTTTCTGTTCTAAATACAAATGATATTTGGACACCTTTTTTCCTTTAACTTGGAACTGAAGTAATGTTTCAAATTCAATTTCGTAGAACAATGGAAAGCAGTATGTAATTCGGCTTGCAAGATTTCACTCAAACATATACATGTATTGACAAAAATTGCAAAGTTAAAATAAATCCTCAACACGTTCCTGTGTTCAACTCCCGATCATAAATATCAAACCTCAATGTAATGTTCTGTTCTTGAGGTTTTGTATCGTTTCTTTTGTGTAAGTCCAGGATATTAAGATAGCTAATCCAGGATATCCTGTTATGGGATTGTAATGTGCTAGTAGATGCCACTTATTGTTTTGGGAGTAATAAACAGAATGTCGACAGTAGTAGTTATATAAAAATATGATGTGATCGGATCAAAACAGATAAAGTAGGTATTTAGTTATTATTGAAACTAAGACTATTTCATTAACATTTTAGTAACTATTAGTAACTTAAGGAGCTTCAGAAAATTGTAGACTTGAAGGAGCCAGTGGTTGAAATGAAATTGTGAACCTTTGGTTTGGATGGATGGATGTGACTGTTAGATAGACCTAGCGTGAATCAACCATTGTATGGACAGGCAGCATAGGTATACAAACTCGTTGCACCGATATATAATCACTATTGAAAGGAATCTCGAAAGAATGCTCGACTTTGTTGGACCGTTGTTCATGTCAGAAAAATAATACACTCACCTTTTATGTCAAAAGTGGGTCAACTGACGCGATTGTCTGTCAAAACAATAGCATCACGACTAATGTGCAGTAATATCTTCGCGTCCGGCTATCGGCTATCAATCTTGAAAAGTCGTCAATTAAAATTAAAGGGGATTATTATGTCAATGCGTTACAAAATGTTAGGTACGATTGTGTTGAAGGCTCGCGGGTTCCGCAACTCGTCGCTACATAGGATGGCGAAAGTGAAGAGATCTGTAGTGCCTTCCGAATGTTCACTGTTACACATTACTTACCCGTTATTTCACCTCGTGTAGTTTAAACGTTAAATTGTTAATTAAATAATAATAATATAAACAAATAATGTTCATAATAATTAGTCATAATTATATAACGAACGAACACATTGTGTAGTAGTTATGCAATAGGTACAGATAATAATTGACGTTGGGATTTCCCAGAATGAGAGATGTCAACATTGAAATCACGCGGGCGAAGTATAATTTGACAGGGATTTATTTGAGAAATCTATATATATAAAAATTTATGTTTTTCTGTATGTCCTTAATAGAAACGTAAACAATGCGTTTGATCATGTGATGGTCTTTAGCAAAGTTGTTGTGTATGACCCCACGAAGGTTTCTGAGTTGATACGACCAATTTTCAACAGGTGGCGCCACTGTGATTACCTTATTTTAGTTTTTGGGGTAGCAACGCGCGCAATGTACAGTCAGTGTTTTAATAAACGTGGCAGTTGTCTCTTTATTTCATTGAATTTATATACATTTTGAAGCAGCGGAGAAATTTTACAATACTAATATTACCAGCAAAACTAAATTACACTAACAGTACTAACTACAGTGGTATTACT
>DWPA01004827.1:0-12438 GCA_018251375.1 Calpodes ethlius | reverse complement strand
AAATAAAATAAAAAAATTACAAAGTTGAAAAATTAAATAAAGGTTATGGCGCTTGCCCTATTTACGAGTGTTTTGTATTATCTAATAACATTTTTTATTCATTTAAAGGTACACTGATAAGCAGCCGACGAATGAAACGTAGATTTTTTAAACAGTAGTAAAAGCAAAAAGATGCGTAACCGTATCATTGATATATTAATGATTAGTAGATTAAGGTTTGGAATTAAATTCACAAACTCCTTTCGACGATACTGAATTCTGTCTTTCCTGTTTTTACTGAGAGGAGTCGAACCCATCAGACTGAATAAAGATTTCAAAGAAATGTAGTGTAATAGCTACACCCTTCTTCTATTTTGTTTGTAAATTAGCAGACAAAGAGATGATGCGTTTACGGCCAAGAAAGCAGGAGGAAGAAAAAAAAAGCTAAAATCTCCAACCATGTAATATGTTCTAAGGTTGACGTAATATCTATATTACTGAGATTTGTAGAAAGGCACGAGAAGCATGGAGGCCTCTAAGACACCAAACCACATTCAGTGTTGACTAGGTAATTGTTTATTCATGTTATTTTGAATATAAGGAAGCGGTTATTTGATAATGAGATATTATTAGCGACATGACATATGTTTTATCTCCGTGTTTAAAATTATAACAAACAAACACAGTAACATAACCACTGGAATGAAACCTCAGACGTATATTCCTCCGACATTTCATTGAAGTTAAGTAAAAGATTCACATTGTGGCTACGATCCATGCAAATGCTATTAAGGAAATTCACCTGGTTACACTAATTGTGCTACATTTTAATATCGGTGCTAAACTGACGTGTTTCTCGACTCAGAAATAATTTGTTGCACGTAGAATTTCTATGTGAAATTCCACGTGAATACAACAAAGGAAATGCGATTTGCTTAAGACATCATTTTAACTATAACATCTTTGTCTTGGTCACAGGGAATCCTACTATGGGGGTATGAGTGTGTTAGCGTTAAAAAATATATATAAGATGTATATATAAGATATTTTATATTCTAAATTAAAATAAAATATATTATAATTTATTTCATATTTTTATCTGATTCATTGCTGCTATGTTTGTTTCGCAGTGTTCGTATGAGAAATTAAAAAAGTATCCAATGCTATTAATGAAAAAAAGATAATGACGATTATACATCGTTTTTTGTATTAATCTTTCTCCTAATTCATACTCAAATTGTAAGATAGCATCGTCATTTATTTAATAATTGCTTGTAAGCAATAAGGCCGCCCATTGTATTGTGTTTATCAATTACTGTTTCAAATGCATATTTCTGATACTTGACTTTATAGGTAAAATCCAACTGTCGCATTGGATCCAGTGCGGCATCACTTACAAATAAACTTAACTAACTACTTCACAGTACATAACTTTTGCTAATTCATGTGCATGACAAAACGTCAAACCTATCAACAGCCTGGTTTAAGACATGCATTGGCTTAATCGGAGGTGCTTCACTACCGTATTGATCCTGGTAGAAAGTTGGACAAGGTGTTAACTGTTGCATACATTTTTGATTATACCACCATTTTGGAAAGGCGTTTTGACCAAATAATGTAACCCACATTACAAGTTTGATTAGATAATATATAAAATATATAAAAGTCAGACATAAAAGGCTTTATAAATCTTTATCTTTCTATAAACCCGGACATGAAAAACCTGAAATAGCTCCGGAATACCTGTTCAAACGTCTCAATGGATCTTATTGGAATTTAGCTTCTGAAAAGAATATTTTACCTTTAAGATAGGTTTCATTTCATCGCAATAGGATACGAATTGTGATCTATCTATTCAATGATGAAATGAATAGCAAATATTAATATCTCATATCTCATACAATCTGGAAACCACGATCGACATTTTAATCCAGATATAAATTTCATTACGCTGGTACTAAACATGAAACTCGTCTTTTTTCTCGGGCGTTATACATAAGTAATGACCTGATTATGACATATTTATTCTGTTCTAAAATCAATAAATCTATGAGTTTTCCATGTGATATATTATATCGAAAGTTGGAAGCATAGTTTCATCTCTCGGCCCTTTAGTTACGGATTTGTTTACTCACAAACAGCGATGTCAAATTAAAGCGAGAACTGAACAATATAGACCGTTGATTTAATTAAAATCTCTTCTTACTTCAAATTACATCAACACTGCTAAAAGGCTAAGAAGACGAAGAAACCTGATCATCTAGGACAGATATTAATTATATTTTATGTTGTAGGCTAATCAGAAAAATTGTTTTTTTGCGAAAATACGAATGGTTATCCAATACATACCCAGTTCACAATGCTAATGTCAACCATCCATAGTCCTTCACATTTTCCTAAAATAAACATAAATATCCGACAAACCAGTTGATGTTCCGCCTGATGGTAAGTGGTTACCACCGCTCATGTACAAATACCAAAGTCATAGTCATTGACTACACTTCAACATTGCATTGGCCATGTCGACTAAGAAAGAGAAGAAGAACGAAAGACAAAAACAAAATAGAAAAGACAGATTAGAGAATAAAAATGAGTTATTTGATATCGTGGTAGGATTTCAGTAGGAATATCCTTCAACGCAAAGACGCAGTACAAAGTCTAATACTAAATGTGTCGTAACATGTCAGTATCTCCTTACACGTGTGCCGAATTAGTAGAGTCAAGATCCTGCGTGACGATAAGTACGCCGTCGCCCTAACCTAGTTGCTTGTTTACCTTTGACATTAACGAGCCAGATTTTCATCTTGAAACTTTGTCTTCCAACTTTGTATCACCTAATTAAAACAAGGACAAAACATACGTGATCAAAGTTAAGTGAGGGAGATATAATACCCTTACTTTGTACTGTATTTACATTACAATATATTTGAACTAATTAATATAAAACAACGGCAATAAATATTCTGATCTTTTAACATGATATCTATTCAGAATGTTGATATGTTTAGTAGAATTAATAGGTACGTATTAAGTGTACAAACAGTTTTTGTCTCACTCTAAACCCACTCCTTTAGGTACTTCTGTAGTACTAAGTACTTTGGGTTTTACCCAAAACCTATTCCATCTTATCTTGTGTTGATTAATTCTTGATGTTCAAATAAGATTGTTACTGTAGAGTCAGGGATTGAAATTAAATTAATGGAACGCTTTACCGATTCAATACTGGTTCGTATTATATATAATTTTATAAATATAGAACATTCTATTTTCAAATTAAATTTTGGCGGGATCAAGATCAAGGAGTTTTTAATTTTATTTACTCTGTTTTAATAATATAACTTTTTGGGACCCTTATTAATTTTAAAACTAATATTATGAATTTCGTAATAAATAGTGTGTAATATTCAAGTTCTTACTTACACAATGTACTTGTTTAAAACTAAGAAGTTCATAAAAGCAGCACTGCTTACTATTCAAGAAAGATAAATACGACATACAGAGCACCGTAGAATATTATTAACTTGCTGATTAACTTCCCCTAAGACGTATTTCCTTATCAAGGGAACTTAAACAGAAAGTTCTGCTTTGATTCATCAAGATCGTAAGTAACATGTAATTTAAGTCTCAGTAATATTAAAAAATATATTTACACGGGTTTTACGAAGAAACTGTAGATAAATTTTAAACAACTTATCAGATAAACTGTAAGAAGTGTAAAAACTATTATCCCATAACAATACTGGAAAATTACTATTTCAAACCATATTGTACATAACAATCTTCCAATTAATACTATACATTCTAGGCAACTGAATTCAAGATCATGTATGACCAAACATGGAGTTATTTCAGTCGTGTATAATTGTTTTATACCAACTGTGTTACGGAATGTTGTTAAGGTTACTGTCTTCAGGGGTAGCAACGCATCTGTGTCTTCTAATGGAGCACATTACTAATGACCATTAACTGAACGGTTACTAACAAGTAATAACACACTGATATTCTTATTAAAAATTAAACTAACAGGACTTATTCAATACAGTCCTATAAGAAGTTTGTCACTGAAATCCATGGACAGCAGGGGATGGTGGCATTACAAGCTTCTTTGCTATTCCTGATCCCATAAAACAGAAAAGTACCGCCGTTAATAAATTGCATTTTGATTAATTGCTCTTGCAAGATATCGAGAAGAAATTGGCATACAGAGACGCATGTACGCTGTGTACACACCTGAAGATAGAAATCCACATGTCTTTAAAATCTAGAACTGTTACAGTACAGAAATCAAATAATAAATGGCCAAACTTTAGGTGAACGACTTATGCTCGTTAACAAAGATAATAATACACAAAACGTACTTAGATATTCGTAGCAAACACTGGCATACAGCCAGTAAATACAGTATACTCAGCCATAAATAAGTAGGCCAGACCACCATGCATTTTGATGGGAATGCCATAGTACAATATTTTCCGCTTTCATTAAAACTTCTGCGCCCAGTTCATTATGTCCAGTTGAGAATTTAATGAAACTGTAATTTTGTACTCTCACTTCAGCTTCGGTCATTTTGATCAATCAAGCACTTGGTGTTTAATACTTAGTATTGTAATGTTCCACTAATATTTCAATCGTTTTAGTACATTTTCTGTCTGTTTCGTCGGTGTTAGATCTTTATTATACTGATTTATGTATTATTTCCTCAATAATGTGGGTAACGTTTAATTTATTTTTACAACCGTCCATAAATTCTTTACGATTTACCAGTTTATTAAGTGTAGACAAGTTTAACATTTTGATTGCATTATGCGTTTTTAAGCTTTAACGGATCATTTTTATTAAATATTATATATAAAACGAATACGCGCGCATATTTATTGAAACGCATTCTAATGATTATGATGAAACTTCCAATTTGGGAGGACATTTCAAGGTCAATAATTCTTACAGTAATTATACCAGAAACATTTATTTAGTTTCTTTAGATTGATACTAGGTGGCGCTGTTACCAGGTTCATATTGCAATACCATCTATAAACTTAGATTTATACTATCTGAAACATACATACCGAATGACTTATTATAAATAAGAAAATAGTGTAAAAAGTGAAATATTTATACTATTTTTAAGAAGTTTTACTGCAGTTTATTTGTTTTATATCGACTGCACGAGCGAGTTTTCCTTACCTTATCTCGATCGTTCTTTAATCTGTTACCCACGGTCATCATAGCGGTTTTAACCACCTCTTGCAATTTTCTTTTCTCTTTACAGTTACTAACTAGCGCAGTATGCTACTCGGTTTGCAGTTTTGCAAGACGAGCTCTTTTGTATAATATAATTTACAAGAAAAATGCTAACAAGCACTTTCAAAAATGAAACATAAATTCAAGAAAGCCCTTCCTTAGCTCTCCAGAACAAATTGTTAGTTTGGCTGAAATTAAATTACAATTTATCTTTGGAAGACGTGCAATTTCAGCATATTTAAATTGCTGTAGGCAATTCTTCTTTACCTGAAAGTATAGTCGTATATCATACACTACAGTAGTATAGATATTGTAGGGAAATTGCTCAGAATAATATAATGTATTTCATTTCATTTTCACACTGACAATCATAATTAATTGTTTAAATACAGATTTAATGGATGGATAAATAAATATATCTGACATACGGACTGTGCTCAAACATTTATTGCTGTACCAAATTCACAATTATTAAAAATACTGCAAATGATATAGAACGACCATGTGGAATGAGTCTATGAGGTCTATGAGATACTTTATCATCAACTTGTCATTTTGTTTATGAAACCAATTCTTCTAACTACTAACCCGAAATCTAACAAAATAGATCAGGGATTCCCAAAGTGGCCAATATCACTTGGAATAAATAACGACACGAAGTCTCTCTCAAAATAGTTTGGGAATCCTTTTTTAGACCTTAATATAATTCTTTCAGCACTCACATTAGCTACCTCGACACTTCTAGACGAAAAAGACAATTGTAAAGACAGACAAATATTCCCAGGCAAGCACAAACGTATTTAGTCACGTACCTATGTAATAGTAACACATAATATACCTGTCATATTACTCGAAATTGGATTTACGAGCAAATTAGATTTCAATACGCGTGATATTTTTGTAATCCACGTTCGTCCGTACTTGTGTATAACGGAATCCATACGTTGGAAAACGTGTGGTAGTAATGACGTAACACATACATGTGTGTTCTTAGGCTTAATATGATTTATTCTAGTCCAAACTTCTACTTCTCAGTGTATTTACTATTCATTGTAGGTAAATTTGTCGTAAACATTAAATACCTCTTTATCTCCTCTAATGATTGGTGCTAGTTACTGTCGGGAAAATTAGTATCGGAATATCATTATATTGACATTATTATACTAGAAGGAATGTAATAGTTTTTAAAACTTAAGTCAGTAGTAATCGAAATCAAATAATAAGTTACTGCTCTACCCCCGTAAATAAGAAACTTTTTCTATTTTTGCACACGCTCAAAATATGTATAGAAACATTTAGTGCAGAAAATTAATGTCATTGAAAAGTTTTTAAGTTTATCTAAGCGAACTGTCCAACCTTGAGACGTTCCTATGTCGAAAGCCAAACCTGAGTGTGTTGGTCAAGTAGTGTATTGGGCTGGAGCCAATTCTACTATCTATAGTGCTTATCATAAAAATACATTGACATCGGAACAAAAATATGTTTTAATTGCAATTTAGGATAAGAGAAAGTCTTCATCATCATCACCATAACGATAACTGTCCTGCTGCTGGGTTCGCGTCTCCTCTCATAATGTGAGGTACAGCATCACGAGGAAACTTGCACACACGACAGTTCTCCCTAATGTTCTCAAAGGTATATGATGTCCCTCAATCAGCACCTGGCCAAAGTTGTGTACTATAGCCTGTACCTCTCACATTGTGAGAGGACACTTAAAGGAAAAAGGTCTGAGTATCATAGGATCTAAACATAGTCCAAAATATTCCACCTAAGCTTCAAAATGTAATGCAAACAGGATAATAATTACTTCTGTAATAATGGTTACTACGTAGTAATGTAATATTTAACTGCCCGTCATTATGCTTCACACGAATTTCCGCTTCGTGCAAAATGTATGGATATAACATTTCATAGTTAAATTCAGTTTCATCAAACCACAATCATGTTTTATTATGAGTTCAGTATTAACCTAGAACGTACAACTTTTTACTGTTTAAAGTTCATATTAATAAACTTTAAATGTCTGTATTTTATCTATTGCTATTTCATGATAAAGCTTTGAAATGTACGACTGTAGTTAATATAAAAAATTAAATGTTTCAGTTATTTATCACTTTGACAGACATTTACTAAATAAGTTACACACATGACAAACGCAAAGAAAGTTAGTTTATTCAAATTTATTCATGACTGATAAGGGAACTATGAATGTAACATTTATTGTAATGCAGACAAAAAAACTATAATATTTCCCCCTTTCCGAATAAACTGGACCGCTTAACACTAGTTGATTAGCAGCCTCAATACGAAGGCTATTACAATATACCTCGTCCACACGTTAGCTAAGGTTTACAACAAAGAGGTCTCCCTTTGTTAATAGAACGGGCTATACTTCGTGCCATTTGATTTGGCCGGACAATAACATACCTTGGTTACACGAGCAACGTAAAGAGTAAGTCTTAGTAACTTAAAAATAGACCAGGACAGAGGAAATACGATTTCCTGAACTAGGGGTATAACCTTGTTAATTTATATAAGAGCGTATTTTAGAAGCTTTTATTTAACCTTGCAATGTATGTGTACTTACATTAAATCTTGTAAACTGAATTAGAGCTACTTCCTTTTACCGCGAGTTGAAATTTTACTTATTGCATTAGTTTTGACGGAAGCGTATTTTTATAACAAACTAGCTGAACCCTGCGCACGTTGCTACGCCAACACGAGCTGCCACGGAAATATATGAGATTAATTAGAATGACAGTGGCGCCACCAGTCGAACCAATTTAGAAACTTTGTGGGCTTATACACAAGCACTTTGCTAAAGATCATCACATGATTCAATGTATAGTTTATGATTCTATAAAAGACATACAGACAGACATTCATATTTATATATAAGAAAAGAAGAAGATGTGACCTTATAACTCAAAGTTGGCTCCGATAAAGGAGCTCCTCAACGGTGAACAATAATTTCGTTTTTTTTAGTTCTCTAACACTGTAAAACCGTGAACTTCTAGTTTTTTTAGGAATTGTCGTCTTTGAATTGTTCTTACGACATTGTATTATAAAACTCGTTATTAATATAAAAGTTTTAATAAAAGAGATACTGAAACAATTGGGTCTGTTATAATAAATTATTGGTTAAAACAACAATAAATACGTTTAAATACTGCAACACATAGTAACCGTTAGTAACGATGCTGTTGACCATAGAGATGTTCCCTCGAATACAGTCATCATCGTCATCAGCACAGCCTATAACTGTCCCATTCGGATCTCCTCATCCAATGTGAAGGGTAAAGGCCGTAGTCCACACGCAGTCGCACACTGGTGAAGTGCGGATTGGTGGACTACACACACCTTTGAGAACATTAAGCTATAGGAACTCCCAAATAAAAGGACGCAATCCGATCGAGTTCGGGCTCATTTGATTTGTCCCTTTATTCTTATCGTGTTACGATACTAATATACGCTTGAGTTTAGTATCTTAGAATATATAGCGTCCATCGCCTCAATACCAGTTAAAACTAGTTTTAGCGAGACCAAACCAAATTAAAAAAAAGGCTTCAGATAAAATTGTTTCGATTGAGATCATTTTTAATTCATTCAGATAAAACGCCATGACGTAACATAATATGTTATACACACAAAGTATCAGAGAATGTTAGTTTCTTTGTTACGTGAAACGTCAAACTAAAATAAACATAGAAAATGACTATAATTTAAACTTATGTATATCATTGCGGGCGCTGAACATTTGAAATGTAACGAGTACCCAAGCTATAAACTTTATATTCTACTCGTAAAATGACTGAACGACTATGTCGTAGAATTAAACGTAATATACTTTTATATGGTAAATTATAAGTAATAATAATAATTACTATTATTATAATAATTATTACAACGCCTAATGAAGTTCGCATAATAAATAAATTAATATATTTAGGGTTGTTTTAGATAAAAAATATTATTTTCTGGACCAAAACCCAAGATTCCTTCATGTGTTTCTAATGCTACGGTCACAGCCGTGTCTTAACCAAGTAATAATAAACACGGAATAAACGTAGCCAACAGTACAGTTAAGGAAAAATATTTATTTGAATATAGAACTACATTAAAGTAGCAAAACATAATATCCATAAGCTTCAAGATTATAATGTCCATTTCAACTTATCATACATGCATTCGTTTAGATAGTACGAGGGCTCGTAATAGGGCATTTTTTGGTCTTTTCTCCTCCGGGGTCAGGATAAATTCATCCGGTTCACTGGACCCAACCGATCATTGGGTCTGGGTCGGTAAGGGACCAATTCTACGTATCTTTGAGAATTAACCTTTGAATTTACTTATCCGTTGAATCAATAACGCTAACATGAGGGACAGAAAAGTCTATCAATGCAAAACTATATTTTATCCACTGTTATCCATAATTCGTTTTTGTATCGCTTCGGTTACCTTGATCCTTACATGTAAGTATATTTGTCGACCCCATATCCTAGTTGGAAGTGAACCTTCGAAGCGAGGGGTGCACATTTATGTGAAAGATATGTATTTGTTCACGGGCCGTGAGTGTTATTGATGTTTTATTTGTGTTGTCCATGCCACGCGCAACGCGGGATCCTAGTGCAAGGGTATACGTGTGTGAGCGTAAAATTTCATGACAAATCGTATAATAATTTTGGAGTATCGTATTGTGGTTCACTAAATTATTACAATATGGAATCGGTTTTCCCTCACTTTGACAACAATATTTTTGCAGTTTTAAACGTAATTCCATAGACTTTTAACACCTAGTTCTTGATACAATGTTGCCCTAAAGTGAAGTATAAAAGATATGGGTGTAATAAAAACGTGTACTTACGACGCACACGTACACAGCTATAGAAATGTATTTGTTGACAATGAAAAGTGGCACATAACTATTGTTTATAACGAAATTGGCGTGTAACTATAATCTTACCAAGTAAGCTTTTACAGGCTAACTTGATCCATACGATCAACTTATTATTATGTTATGCATAGGTATACGAATATATTATACTAGTTTACGAATAGGTTCGTATATGAAGTAGGTATAAGTTTATGTACGCTTGCAAAGTTACGGCATATGAAATTCATAAGAAAACTAATTTTAAAGCTGCAAGTATGCCTTACTACAAGGAAAAGCTTGCTAAACATGTACATCAGGTAAAATTGTATTACGTTACGTAAGAGGTATGGATATAATTCTGTGGCATAGAATCTAGGCTGGTAAGGGTTTTGGGACTATAATATCATATTACATGTAAGAAATTCATTGATATAAACAAAACTTACCTGTTACCTTAATTGCTCGTTAAATTAAACTATAACTGGCCAATTTTCTATGTTTAAAATTCAACATTCAGTTCTAAGTTCAAATTTCATTATTCAATGTTGTAATCTCGCTAGTTCACATCTCGAAGTAAAAATAATTACACAAATTTGTACAAGAATTTTGCGGAAATCGGTGAGTGAAAACTGACTTATGCATTAATTAAATAAAAGTTTTCATAATTAGGTAAAACAGACTAGTTATTTCCCTGCCAAATCTGCGTCGAAACACATTAAAGATGATGCCATGCAGATGTGGCCCATTATTATTTATTAATTCCGACTTATCTGTATTCATTATAATTTTATTATCTTATATAATACTACATAGATGTTGCTCACGGCTCCGCTGGCGTGTTTGAAAAGAACAGAAATAAAAAGGTTATCAATTTCTTTCTACCAATGGTTGCCAGGCAACGCTTTGTTGTTAAACACTTCCTTTAACTTTGCTGAAATATGCATCTTAATAGATCTTTCTACAAAAATGAGATGCGGGAAAAAAATCATACCATAGCAACACTCTATTACGCCGTGAAACAAGGACAAACAAACACACTTTCGCATTTTTAATATTACAATAGATTACGTACATATTATTACTGAATATCAGCAACACGACTGTATAATATTCATTTCTTACAAGAAGCACAAATGCAATACCGAGTACTTATATTATTTTTATTTAAAACAGAGGCCTACGCTGCTCTCAGCGTAGCAGTGTGCACTTGCTTTAAGCACCTGACTACGTATGAGATATAAGCTTTAATAGAATTTTTAACGCGGAAAACTCATGTGTTATGAGCAAAATTTCTCCCTCGCCGGCCAGCTAAACTTTTGTTAATAGATTTGCCGCCATGATGGAATACAGGAGAAAGGAAAATTAAGCATCAGTTTGAGTAAATTAGGCTGGAAATCAGTTAAGTACGAATGGAGATTTATGTTTACTAAATTTCATAATTAAGTATAAATTTCTTAAAAAAATATATAAGTTTCATTATAACACTAGCAATCTGAAATGAATATAATTAACTTAAATCGATTTAATATTTTGAATCTACCCTCGTTTCTGGCCGGTACCTTAATTAAGAAAAAAAAAACGAAATAACCTTAATTCATCAATTAATCGTATCCCTAATACCTAGTAAGTGAAATGACAGCTTCGGTCATTCATTTATTTTAATAAAAGGTTCTCCTAGTAAGGTACTCGCTAGAATTCTCGAATTCACGTTGAACTACCTCTTTTTAATATCCTGCCACTAGACGAAGTCTTAGTTAATACTTGACAAGTAATAAATTAAAGTAAGGATTTAGTTATATAAATTATCCAGCAGAGAAAGTTTGTGAACTTAGTCCACGCTAGTTGAGTCTGAGTGCAGCACTCGGAACATCTGTTTCCTGGTAATAATATATTTGAAGACTTGTAAGCCGGCTGCACAATAGTTCACTGTACTTCAGCGACATCAATGAAATACAACAATACTCCTTATTGGAGTTTCATTTCACTTTCCCAATGAAAAGTCTCTAAGTGTGCATCTTGCAATGCGTTGTGTGGGGTTCTGTATTTGTAAAGTCATCGACTATTACTCATTAACTTGTTAAGTCACCTGTTATAAAGTTAACTTCAAGTAAACTCCAATTCAGAAGGCTCTGGACCGGTCCGAGTTGTCAAATTAGAGGAGGCCTATGTCCAGCAATGGACCCTTAAAGGCAGTTAGACAGATAGATAGATAAACTCCAATTCTTATAAATATTTACTTACTTATCTTCACCAACAATAATGTGAGTACATTAATCAATATAATTCATATAATCAATTTAACGTTACACCGTTATTACTAAGTTTTTTTCGTATCCCATATCCGA
>DWPA01004826.1:0-12439 GCA_018251375.1 Calpodes ethlius | reverse complement strand
AGAACATAGAACTCTCGGGTATGCAGGTTTCCTGACGATTTTTTCCTTCACCGAAGCAAGATAATTGACTTGTAATATCGCGATTACAATAAGTAATAAGACAACTTACCCAGTTTTTGCGAAGTTAGTCCAAAGCTGCAACATTTTCTCCCTCATCCTCACATCTTCCGTAGTAGGCTCCACGTCCTTACTCCTGACACTTGTAAACAAATACCCCAGCTCATCGGCGTGAGCAGCATGTTTAAGGCCCAGGGAATTCAGCAAAATCTTAGAATAGTTTAACTCTCCAACATAATCGAACTTGTAGTAGTAAATCGGCTGGTTAGTGGTATTCACTAGATACTGGATAAATCTGTGCGTATCTACATTGATCAAAACGTCGGACAGAAGTTCGAATCTTTCATTCATGCTCTCAACTCCGGTTGGAGACTTTCCATTAAAATACAAATTCCTAATTTCAGCCGCAATAGCTAGAGAATCATCGCTGTTTCTAGCAATGTGCAACGCGGAAGGTATATATGTCTGAAGATCATCAGTATTGCGTTCGCCGGTAAATTCGAGAGCGTTCGATCCTATCATTATTGGCACATCGGCGATTCGTCCAGAGTTAAGAATATCCAGGAAAGGTTCCGTTAGTACACTTTCTACACCGGGGAATTCCTTCTCTACGACAGGAGAGAATATAATTGTACCTTTTTCATAAAACTGTTCAGTTGGTTTCAGGTTTTCGTTAGCTTCAACTAAGTCTCTAACGGGTGTAGTTGTGAGGAACTCCAAGATCTCGTCGACATCAGTTGATTCACAACCGAGATCGTTAGCCAATCTAATTGCATTTTCAATAGGATTTTCTTGGAATGCCCAGCTATTCAATGCGACCCCGGATTGTATGATCACCTTGCTTATCAAATTCTTCGTCAGAGGACTGGCAGCTACGATCGAAGCGGCTACACCACCAGCGCTTTCACCAAAAACGGTGAGATTTCCAGCGTTACCACCGAAGCTTCCGATGTTATCTTTGACCCATCTTAAAGCCTGAACGATGTCTTTCAAACCAGCATTACCAGGTACTTCTGGAGTGTTTAAACTGAGGAACCCTAGAGGACCACACCTGTAATTTATAGTTACAACTACGACGTCCTTCTCGACTAAGTATTCACAACCGTACAAGGAAGAATTGCCAGATCCGAAGCGGAATCCCCCTCCGTGGATGAAGACCATTACTGGTAGGAACTCTCCGTCAATATTCGGAGTGTATACGTTAAGGAAGAGACAGTTCTCATCTCCGATATAGGTTTTGTGAACGATTGGGTCTATTTGAGCGGAAACATTTCCTTCCGATGTGGCTTCACGGATTCCTTCCCACGATTCTGCAGGTTGTGGAGCCTGAAAAATAGAGTCAATGAGTATTATTTAATTTATTACAATTAAATGCCTCTCTGGTGGATTCAAATTCTCTCATATAATAAGATTGATTAAGGTAAAACCAACGCTAAATATGTTCGTTAAGTCATTTATTTTTACCGATAAAATTTGCAGTTCATAGATGTTCATAATTTTTGACTAGTTTTTGTCAACCAATAATAACGTTTTGTCTGTAATGCCCATTACTATCTTACTATCCTGTAAGGCTCCCTGTATTGTGAGTGCCATAAAAAAGACAAGAACATCCACAACAAGGCCGAGAAAAGAAATTTAAACATATTCTAAACTAACTCATTTGGAATCGAGCTCGGGATCCTTGAAATGGCGGTCTGCTCTGGTAAACGTTATACCACTCGTCATCAATATATCATAAACGGTCCAAAACTATTACATAACACATTTCATCCACGTCATCCGCATCAAATAGTAACAAGCGAAACCTACCTCGCCTATAGCGAATACGTGAGAAAACTCCGATAAGAATAATCTTCACAAACATGATAACGAAACAAACTTGTTTAAGAGAACAGATAAATAGTAACATCAGCGTCTTCTAGCGACTTGATATTTTTAATGAAATAATATTTTTCTATATATCTACAACCTAAATAACTACGCTATGTTGCATGGTACTAAACAGAACGTTCGTTTCAGGTTCCTTTGAATCTATACCCTATACTGGCACAAAAATACACAGATCATTGTTATAGTTAAACTATATACGTGTTTTACGTCAAATAAGTTAATGTCAAAAGCAAATAACGCGGATATTGAAACGTGCTTCGACATCACAAGTCTCCAATCCACCAGTTATTACTGAACAAATTTAAATATTGATGTTTTCTATGCGTTTAAATTTCTAACGATGTGTACAAGTCTCTTAGAGTGTTATAGTCGTAGACTTTCAACTCTCTATATTTTTCTGTCAAGGCCTTCCAGCCTTCTGCCAGTAGAAAAATTAAGTTTTTAATACATTGTAGCCTGTTAAAATACTTGATATTATACCCAAACGCAACTACAGCGATGAGCCCGTAGTTCACATAATTGTAACTAATTTACCAAGCGACGAATCTCAGGTCACGAACAACTTATGTAATTTGTTATGTCTGTGTATTTTAACAACAACACAGAAAATCATAGTGTTTTCACCTTTTTCTGTAACTACCAATACCGATTCAAAGCCACGAGTCAAATTCAAAACACTTTAAACCTTATAGTCATATATATTTAAAGTCGATTATAAGTGAATGCCTACCTTAAACCTAAGCGAGCCGAGAGGTGGCTTCGCGTAAGGGATACCCTGGAAGCTGTAGTAGCCCTTGCCCGAGGGGCCGTTCGCGAGTCGCCCCTGCAGCTCACCCTGCTCCACCTTAACCACCGGCGCGTCTGACATTCTACCGCCGCTGGAATGTAAAAGAAATAATTTTAGGCCACTTAAAAAAACATGGAATAGAATCTAAGATGATTAGTTTCGATGTTACGTTAATAAATTCAACAATCAACATCTTCAAAGGGAACCCTAAGTAAAGGGGATCCGTCGATCTGACTACATGCGATATTATGTTAGTATATATTAAAAATTTAGTTACATGAAACCAATGAGATTTCATAATATTCCATTACGAAAGTACGCAAAAATTCAATTTGATCATCCATATTTACATTATAATTTACGCCCGTATCTTCGTCCGTGAATGTCTTTTTTTTATACAAAATTTTAGCTACATAACAAATGTAAAAAAAAAAAAATTTTGACAAAGCCTATTTTTATAGCGTGGATGAATATATAAATGACAACTATAAATGAAATTTACATATACATATATAGTATATTACAAAAAATAATCAAATTCGATATAATAATAAAAAAAATATCAGCACATCTTCCAAAATGCTACAATATGACACATGTCATCCATAAAAAAAAACACTCTTTCTTGAAGAGGTACTAAATGAGGAAAATGCAATTATAATGCTAGCTCTGCGTTTATAAGTAACAGTAAGCATTTTATTCAGCAGATATAATCGTAATACTTCTAGGACAGGCCTATACATTTTACAACTAATCAGTGTTGTCATCACCATGTTCCCCGTATCGACAAGATTACACTGCTACAGATAAAGAAAACATTTTTTATATTTTCTTAATCTTTACGTTTTGTAATCAACAAATTGCATAATTATCCATACTAATATTATAAATGGAAAAGTGTGTTTGTTTGGTCATGGCGCGACTGAACATTGTTTTTGTATGTATTTTTGTGTGGAGATAGCTGAGAATTGATCACGCGAAGAAACATCTAATTCTTATCGAAAGATCCACTACGTGTATTTCAATCTCTCCATAACAAAGATGTAATATTTGTGAAATAATTACTATTAGATTGCTACGTTCTTACTGAATGATATAATATATATGTATATATTATCGACTAATAGAGATCAGAGACGAACAAGGGTAATATCAGTAAATATCCCTCCCGTAAAAGTCGTTTTTTTCTTTTACAAAAACATATTTTTAATTTTCAGCTTCATGAATTTTTACATTTTTTTTTTTAATTTTTTTAAACGATAATGTAGAAAAATGTTAAAAATATCCCAGATTTTATTTTTTTCTGATTATGTATAAGTAAATCAATAAAATTTCCCGCTTCACTAGGTTTTTAACCTTATTTAATTTTCAGTATCAGGTGACACAATCGCGCAAGACCCGTTCTGCTCAAATAACTCCACAATCTAAATGGATTAGTAAAGATGATTAATTATCTATATCGATGATTAATAAGTATACATGCCTACTAAGAATAGGGTCCAAAGAGTCCAAAATTATAAAAACTCTAGTAATTATTATTATTCCAAGAACACTACCTCAAACTTAATCTTTTTTATTATGAAAAGATATACATAGACAGTTGCAGGCTGTGATGATTGATCATGAATTAATTAATCATCAGCTAAAACTGACGCATAATCACTTACTGGTATAATTAACGGATGATAAAAAGGTAAAGAGAAAATATATTTCGATATAGAAACAATTATTCGACTTAATAGTCATTTGTGCATATGAATTTTTACAAGAAAGAAATAAATAATGCCCAAAAAGCTTCAGTACTGTTCATAGCGTTATAGCGTTCAAGCCATTCGATGGCCACACAAATAAATTTAAAGTAATTAAAACATATAAAATAATAAAAAATATCACTCCAAGCAGCCAATATTTATTTTATATTTCTGGTAAATTTTCTTATATATTCTTCATTTAAAATATATGTTCAGAAGAATATGAATTAAATTTATCATTTGATAACACCGGTTTTCGTTATATTTCATATATCAACTCTGCATAATGTGTAAAAAATACCAAAAAAATTTTTTCTTTTTCCAAAAATAGTGCCGTGTTATTTATATTTTACAAAAAAGCTTTGTATTCAGAACACAGCTGATTTTAGAAGGTAAACGAAAGTAAAAACGTGACTCACCGAATTAAAAAAAAATGTAAAAAATCCGAAACACGCAGCCGTACGTACTGAGCACTTGAAACTAAACTCAGAGTGAGACGTGTGACTGATAAGATTACAATAACATTATCTATTTCACAATTTTGATATATTTTCAAATAACCAATGAGCAAGACTTGTTTTTAGAGATCCATACGTTTATAAAGGAAGGTTTGATCTGTAAAAAAAATTGTAAGCACCTCAAAAAGATTCCATGTGTCATGGGTGACTTGGAAAGAAACAATATCAAAAACGTCCACGAATACTAAGGTATCCTATAATTCTTGTCTCATGAAAGTATATAGATTTTCTGGAAATAATCGTGACTCCTTAATTATATGATATGGTTGAATGGGTAGCATTAATATTAATTGGGCGAAGACGTCTTTGAAATATTTTACAAATGACATCATCTAATTTAACAATACCATAACCGGTTTAGACGTCAAATTTATGAAAATGCAATAGAATAGAACCAAAAACACGCTTTAATACACGCAATAAAGGTACCGGCTGTTCATCATAGAGGTGTTACCGAATCTGAAACCATTCATACAAGTGTCCAGTCATTCCTATCATAAAGATGCATTGAAATCGGAACTAAAGCAACGTGTCAAATTTCAACTTCGTAGGATAATATGAAATAGTTCTAATTCAGCTCGTAAGATTTGATCCAAACAAACATACTAACATTATTAAATATTAGCTTTAAATTAGTAAGAACCGATGAAAGTACTCGTAAAATAATGTCAATCATAAAAAATATTGTACAGACAAGGTGTAGCGTTATAAAAACTAGAATTATTAATTTAAAATTTAAGCCCATATTGCTAAAAAAGCGGTAAATTATAATGTTTTATTCATATCACGAAAGAAGAATACTCATTATACTTTGGAGATAATTACATGTGAAAACCCACATACCTGATAATCGTTCATAATATTCTCAAAGATGCAGAGATAGAAGTATAACTCGGATATGGCCGGCATGATAAAGCATGGGTCGAGTGGAAACAATTTACATTCAAAAGAGAAGAAAAATCCGAAATGAGATTTAATGACAACCTATGAAAAGTTCGCCCACAGAAAGACAGTTCAGATGCCACAGACACAAAAAAGGTAATCATAATTTATCTCTGACGATTATAATACTGGTACCACAGTCTATAAATTATCTTAGTTCTTATAATGTGCTAGTAGGCTGGACTGCTCAACCTCTACAATGTATTATGTAAATGACATCCATTTTCTGAGCAGAATCGAGACGGCTCTTTCGAGCACCACGCAACTAAATTTGGTGTTTAATAAGGGTAGCAAATTGAAAATATATAAATTAATATTTAAGATATATCTTTAAAAAAGTATCGTTGATTACGAAGAAAAATATCCACGTGAAGTTGCTTTCAAGCGTGTTCAAATTATCATATTCATAAAGAAAAGATTTATTTTACCTATTACGTACTTTTGAGCATGGAATTTGGTGAGTTCTATATTAATCATTACATCCGGGTTATCCATGAAGATTTAATCACACACGACAAAAAAGAAACCTGTGAGAAGCTGTTAGTTTAGTCTCGGAGAAATGGTGGCTTGATTAGCATTCTAGATATCGACGTGGGAATTTCCAATGTAATTCAAATCAGTAACCTAACCATGAGTTGCTAAAACGTATTCGACGTGCGCAAGCTCAAGTTTTTTTCTCATCAAAAACTTTTATCTCCAATTACATTGTGGATCCATATCCAGTTACTAAGTCTCTGAGTTGTATTCATTAACTCTTTGGCCAAATTTATGTTCGTAAGGATTCTTTCCTTGATAAAATCGAGAGTAACTTTCTAAAACGTAAAAAATAACAGCGCTTACCAAAAAACCATTTTATAGTGCATTAATACGTTTCTCGAAGCGGAATTCAATCGATATTTTCTCGCTACTAAAGGATGTCTTTCCTCTTCACTTTTTACATGAAAAACATTAATGTTCCTAGTTAAATCTTCGTTCAATGTATCTAAAAACGTCGTCCAAAGGTCGTTTTCTTGATGAGTCTTGATAAAGTTAGCTATTTTATTATTAACTGGCTTTTTTCCCAACGCTAACAATTTAGATTCTCTAGCGAATAGGTATCTCAAAGCAGTTCTGTGTAGGAAAATTAACTCTTCCAAGGTTCTTGCCATAAACTGTTAATGTAACACTGAAATGTTGCAGCACTAGTTTAGGGATTTGAAAAGGCGTACAATTCCACAAATACTTTTTTAAATTTAATTGCGTAATAAATATAACACTCAGATTCCAAGTTAATGAACGTATTTATTTTACATCAACCGCTAAAAGTTATATAACTTTAAGAAAGTAGAATATGTCCAGTAAAAAATTTGATTACTCTGTAAACACTTAAAAACAAAATTCATATTCAAATGAAGAACACGATTTTCACTTCACTGATAAAACAATTAACATTTTTAAAAGATCCACAGAGTACACAAACACAATGTGAAACAACGGCAAATGACACTATCTTGAACGAGACTGAAGTGGTATAGTGGAAATTTCAAGCAAAATTAGCATCTATTAGCTGATCGTGACATGATGGATGGTGTAAATTATGTAAAACAGTGTAACGGAAGCGATACACACATTATTTAATATTTACCATGATTATTTATGCTTTACAACAAAACCAGCTAGACTTCAAATGGAGACTAAATTAAAATGCTCTTTTAATTTTAATGGCTATTTTGACCACGATCGCATTCCAGAGTTTGACAATAGCTCAGCTCTTAGAACTGAGTTAGAACATTTAATTGTGTGCAAATTTGAATACTTAAGAAATGATGATGTATGAAATAGTCTTATGGTAGCTTAATATTTGAAACTGACATAACAACGCCCAAGCTGAAAAGCTAAAATTTTGCAGATTTTCTTTATAATGCAAATAAGTGTAAGATAGAGGATTAAAATTGTTTATACTTTCTGGTTCCTTTTAGTATAGCTTTCCCTTAGTAACTATAATTATTAGAAATTTCACATTTAGCATGCAAGTAAATTATTAGAAACACCTTATTCTCATAGATATCTTTGAAATTCCCTTTAGGTATGAAATTAAGAGGAATCCTATTAAAGTTTTAATAAGACTCTAAATTCGACAAATTACTGAGTAGAAAAATATCATTATGCAATAACTAGTTCAAACAATATCAGCAGTTGTCAAAAAGGAAATGCTAAACCACACGAAAACGTTAAAATTTTTCCTATTATCTCAAATGCTACAACGTTGTATGAGTCTTCAGTACAGTTTTCCAGAGGACTCTAAACCATCACGTTCGGGCATGACACACACACGAATCCTCAAGGTCATAATACTATTAGCATAACCTTACCATACTTTGGCAACATACACTGAATACCAAAACCTAACAATGGATAATTGAATCCAATTTACTCATGATGAGGTCGAATTTTGCTTGAAGGTAACTGAATTCTGTTACGGAGCTGTACATATTTTAAACTAAACAGCGATTTGAATTATTAAAACGGAAATTTACGGATTTTTATTGCCTACATTAAATGATATGATTATTATCATCATACAATCATTATGTCAAGACAAGTATCCTATATCATAAAACAATGATGCAACAATAACTGCATAGGCGTTGGCGATAAGATTAGATTAATTTCTTTAGAATCACCCGTGAAATTTTTCTATTGTAATCCGACACCGTCTTGGGACAATTTGAAGGATTTCTTTTTGACCATCAAATGGTCATACACTTGGTGTTATGAATATTCTGCTGCGGTAACCTCTTGGTATGTATCACGTCTATTTCCGCGTTATTTAGAGGAACAACCAAATAATCTAATTCAGTTAAAATACAAATAAGACACGGTAATATCTCTATCGGATCCATAAATATTTCCTTGAATAGACTGGAATTGGTAATAGTTGGGATTTTGAACAATTAAAAGTTCGATATTTCGACCTTGGAAATACGTATAAATGTAAATAGCATGAAACCCAGTAAAGGGGGTAATTTATTAAGATTATTGGACTTCCCCGTAATGTTCCAGTGTAAATCTGCTAATCTTAACACGATGAAAAATAATGAAAGTTCATAAATGCCATGTTGCGCCTGTTTGTATTCTGAATTTGATCCGTTAGGGCATTTAACAAAATTTGGTACCTATAAACCTATCACTTTTCGAAACTAACAAAAACATAAGGTGGATGAAGAATCGTACCAAGTTAATGAAACTGATGACTAAGAGAAGGCAAAAATAGAATCCTAATAAATAAATTATCCAATAATTCCTCGTATTGAAATGACTAAGGCAAAGATGTCGCGGTTGATAAGAACGATGTTTCCACTTTTTCAAGTTTTGGCTGTCCGATAAGTGATTCACATATCAGCTAATACTCTTATTACGTATATTCATGATTAGGACATTGGGATTGACATATCGTCTCAACTGCCTGACTAGTCACACGTAATCTTAGTAGACACCTTACAATAATACCAGTCAGGTTATTGGATTCCAATTAGAAATTGTAATCGGGTGTAATTTTGAATTTGGCCGGATTTTACCGAATTTCATTGACGCGGCCGGACTCCATAAATTAGCACTGGATTGGGTAGGCGTTAAATGATTTCCGATTACTGGATCCGGTTTTTCGGACCATATTGTATTTTATCCCTAAATCTAGTAGTATTCCTAGTAGTACTTAGCAGTACAGCGACATTCCTTTACGCTATTTTACCAAACTACAAGAGTAATATTTTTGTATGGACTTGGGCGCGCCTGGAAGGCTCTGCTAAGAAGGTCATATTTAGAAGAGGTACCTAAGTCTAGGCCAACCTCTTCGAGAAATACGGATTACAAAAGTCTTAAAGGCATCTCATGTGGAATTTGAAAATACTTTAATATTTTATGGAAAACAAAGGCCGGTTATCATTCTTAAAAAAAATGTAAGATGCATTAAATCCTTTGCAATATATTAGGTATACCAGGAGTAAGTTAATATAAAAAGAAAACAAAATTAGGCGTCCAATCCAATGATATAATGGTCATTGAAAAGAAAAGCGAATTTTTGTTTCGAAAACCGTTGTTATTAAAAAGAACTGGACCAGCATGGCTTTCTGATACCTATCTTGGCTTAGGTTAGGTTAGTTAGCATGTATTATAAAATAAAGCGTGCGGTATAGCAAGCGCAAATATTTGTTTGTTTATAACAAATGTTATTTACGTCCAAGGCTAACTCACCGCAGGTCATCGAGGAAGTCATTCACCGCCGCTATCATTCTGTGAGCTGTAAATTAAAATAATTTACTATTATATATGCAAACCGAGACCTCTAGAGTATCCTGTCTTAATGTAATTAATAAAAAAAAGAATGTGCGCGTATTTACTATACTTACACACGTACAAAGTGACACTTTACAACACAATACATCGTTTTGTTTTTCACATTTTTATTTTGGCTTATATTTCTGTGAAAACTTTTCACAAATGTTTTTTTCGGAATTGCTCACGTACTTCTACGTGACTGTACATTTAATTAAATAAAAAAGTGAGAAAAAAAAGAAAGAAACAAAAATGCAGAGAATAAGACCTCCGCTTTTTCTAGGCATCCTTTTAGATCGATTCAATGCTTGATTTAACGCGAGATAATTTAAAAATCATTCTACCAAAACTACACTGCAACTTTGTAATGCATTTTTAATTTACGTAAACGAGTTATTTGACACCTGATCCGGATGTGGCGGCAGTGAAAGTTGCAACCGAACTTGAAATGAACATAATTCGGATAAATTAAACATTCTGCCGGATCGACTTTATATAATGACTAGCTGAACCCTGCGCGCGTTGCTACGCCAACATGAGCTGTCGCGGAAATATATTAAATTAATTGGAATGACAGAGGCGCCACCTGTCGAAAATTGGTCGTACTAACTTAAAAACCTTCGTGGGCTCGTACATTGCTAAAGATCATATAAAGGACATACTGAGAAACATTCATTTTTATATAGTAGAAGAGAAGAAGACTAGCATACCCCGTCCTCGCCTCACGTCGTGAAAAATATGGTATATTTTAACCTACACATTTAATGCAATCGTATTTCAACGACACGTCCTACTAACGCAGTTAATCCTTTATGAAGTATTTTACTTCAATTCGATGCCTCCGAAGGTAATTTTTTTTTTATTTTGAAGACTACAAATCTCGTCATTAGCCCTGTTTTCGTTCACGGCTATCTATATAAAGACGCGGTCATCACAATTTTACTTCAAATCAAACAAGAAATTTAAATAAATAACACCTATATGATAGGCAGATCTTCGACTTCTTCCGCTACATTTTGAGACTAGAAATATTGACTGTATGTTCCTTTTATAATCCACTTATATAGGCACCCAATAATAACGGATGTTTGGAAATTCTAATACTAAGGTGGTAAAATAGGCGATAACCATTTGTATGAAAATCGGCCAGTATTAAGATCAAAATCATGAAAATTAGTGATGTTTTCCAGTTAAATGCAAATGGACATGTATTATAGGATTTCAGATGTTTCAACCATTAATAGTAGATAAAGGCGATGAAAGTTTGTTTAGAGATTTGATAAAACTAATATCGATGTATGTGATACTTTGTATAAACAGTGCTAGATGACAGTAAAAAAATACGTAATACTCTTGGGATGAATTGGATACTTTTTGCTAAGACAAGTATTTTTGTAAAATCACTTTTACGCGGGAAAAATGCGAGAAAAAGCATGAAGAATAATACATCGTCGTTGAAGTTAAAATATCTCCTAACTATAATAGTTCCTTGAACCAGTAGATGGGACATATGGCCAAAAAAATACATAAATATTTACTTGCACTTACAGAAACCATTTCCATAGAATATTAATTTCTATTTAAAGACGAAATACCATATACAAAAAGAACTAGTCCAAGCAAAATTGAAATTTTTACTGCATTAAATAAGAGGAATTCTTAAAAAAATGTTAGATATGAGGTAATTGTCACTTACGACGATATAAACTATAGGTCTAAAACAAAACCCAGTTTAATCCCAAAGAAAAAATATATCAAAACTAGACTACAGATTGTCGGTAAGTAAGACCACGAGATATTAACCTAATCGAAATAAGATATTGTACGTATTTACGATACGTTATCCTACCTAACTATTTTAAACATTTGATCGTAATTCGATAACACTCTAACACGAATATATACTAATATTATGTTTGTTTGTTGTGTTTGCGTCCTTGTCGTATGATTTTGACGTGGAAATAGTTGGGAGGACGTACCATAGGTTACTTTTCATTACAAAAATTATGTCACTTCTGTGGAAAGAACATTACGATGTATAATTCAGCCAAATTAAAGAAAGTGTTTAACAACAAAGCGTTGCCTAGCAACCAAGATAGAAAGGTATTGAAAACATTTTTACAACTGTTCTATTTTCAAACGCGGGTGAAGCCGCAGGCAACATCTAGTAGAATATATAA
>DWPA01004825.1:0-12439 GCA_018251375.1 Calpodes ethlius | reverse complement strand
TAAAGATGCACTGTCATTTTAACTAAAGCAATGAATCAAATTTCAACTTTATAAGATGCGAAGTAGTTCTAATTCCGCTTGCAAGATCTAACCCATACAAACATACTAAAAACTAATTATAACTACGAGTTAAATGAACTTTTAAAAAAGCTTCCCGGCAACTGTCCGAGAATTTTATGTTGACAGAGGTCCTTAGAATGGCTGTAGTTATGATGAAACAATTATCGATAATTGAATTTATATGTAGGTAGTCTAATTTAACTAGAAGTTTCACAACCCATTTTATTTTATTACAAAATTATTATTTTTCTTGTTATATTTTCAAAAAAAAAATCATAGCCTAACTTTTTAATAATCCTCAAAAAATGTCTGTAAGAAATCATCTATCTTTATTACTGTGTATTGGTATTCAGTAATGATTTTATTATTAGTAATACTATTAAATGAAGTCAAGAAAATCCTAACAGTTATTTTTGCATAACTGGCCAGATATGATATTGAATGTATATACGCTTAATTGAACCAGTTTTGTTTTAATATAATTGAGATGTCATCTACAAGTAAAAATATATTGACATTTACGAAAGAGGTAAAATGATATGGATGTAAAGAAAAATGAACGCCATAAGTAATAGGCATGAAAGAGGTAAACAAATAATTTTAACAGAAACCGAATACCCGTGTGCCTACACGGGTATTCTCCCTAGAAAACAATATGTGTGTGTGTGGATGGAGTGATCACCCTAACTAAATTAAAAACATATGCTTGTATAATTTAAAATATAATAATATAAATTTTAGAAACAATTGTTAAAGTAATCTCATAATTTGTAAAAAGATAAAACCTAAGATATTATATTAGTTAGTGTATGCTCACTCACTTGGCACCTAAGATCACCCTGATATACGAATCCGTGAAGGATACAAGTAAGATTTGTGTACTAGCTTCTAGTCAAACTTTTGTCGCGTTGAGATATCCAATACATGTTTTTTCTTATACTCTATACACACACTTTGAAAGAACCCGATTTTCAAACATGAATTAAAATTTGTCATATGTTTGGATTCGTTTAAAGGTTTTTATATGAATTTGTAAAACACAAAACAAACCATAAAGCTAGCAGTTTCGAAATAATTACTTATTTTAAGTCCTTATTCATTCTATACATACAAAAAACTACATATATAGAAGCGAATTCGGGCACCGAGCGAAAGGCGAATGCAGAGATTCAAGTTACAGTTTTATAGTAAGCTATAATGGTATACTGATGCAAATCGATTACGTGTGTGCCTTAAGTCGCGCGTGACGTGGGCGCGGATCGTCCCGTTCTGCGGATTTACATGTGTTTTAACGTTACGGGAAACATTCACCCTGTAATGTCTCCTGGAAGCCATTTTGTTCGTACCCTAAAATACCTCATTACTAAAGATGGGTCGTTATGAGGGATTTCAAAATATTGTTTGTGACAATTATATCGCTTGAAATAGCACATTGCAAATCATTATTAAAAGCCAATATTGTCTCGTTGATGGGCCGTGAGTTGGTCTCCGTTTACAACGGAAAAAGTATAGAACATAGTCCACGGTACTGATCCAGTGCAGATTGGCAGACTTCACACAGTTTGGGAGAATAATATAGAGAACATTTAAGTGTGCAGCTACTGTGAAACCTTTGATAATTCTTTTATAAACCACTTAACGTTGATAATAACCAGAATATGCAAGATTCGAACCTATTTCCATAATTTTGGAAAAAACTGGTCTCATTTTATCAGTCTAACAACAATTCTAACTGTAGGATTTTTTACATCCTGGTTGGCTTAACTTTTCTTTAAAACATTAATTAAATCCTGTTTAGTTATTTGGTGACACTGTAGGGCAATAAACTAATATGCGAGGACACAGTTCGCAACTTAGCCAGATACGCCTTAATTATGCCCCAGATGGCCATAAATTTACGCGGTAATGACGATTGCACATTTTCCGGCTCTGCACAAAAAAGTCCAGAGTAGAAAATTTCTATGGTATTATACTTATCGTACAATAATATTAGGGGTTAAATATCAATAGATAAAAAGAAAATGTATTGAATTCGATGGAGATTGAACAGATGAGTAAATTGTAGACGCTAAGTTAGACATAGCTCAGAGCTGTTATTGTCCGAACTTAATCGAATCACTACTTCTATAAAGGTACTCAATGCAAATATTCACAAGGAGTGCTGTATCTGTGTAAAAAGGAATAAAAGTTATTTTTTGTCACTAGGCAAGAATGTCTAGGAATATTTACGTAAGATCCTGTCACTCACTACACTCTACTTTTATTCTATTCCCAATGAATTATCGGGTCTTTCTCAGAAATTAAAGAGCCAACTATCGTGAATTATTAGAATAAAGACTAAATATAGAATAACAAAATGATATCTCCGATACTTGGGCAAAAGTAGGTTTAAAAATTCGAAAAAACATTTTGATACATTTAATTTTTTTATGACAATATACTGAGGCGATTCCTAATACATTTATATTATATTCGCGGCTGGATAATTCGGTAAGCCGTGCATGTCGTGTGGCGAGATTGCTTCCACGTGGATTCACGCATGTTTTAATGTAACGGGGAACACGTAAAGGCGTAATGATCTTTTTGGATGACAGTTGCCGACGATGATATTACTGAAAATGAAACTGTAAAATTACGCGGCATTAATATTGAGGCTACAAAAGGGAACAATTGGGAGAAAATCCTACGAGTTGCAAGTAACATGTAAGTGTTATATTTTTATGTCCAATCTTATAACGTTATATTCTTCTAGTTATTAAAGGTATATAAATACAGTCGAAATTATGCGAGGCCTTTGTTCAGCAGGGGGCCTTTAAAGGCTGATAGATAAATAGATAGAAATACAGTCGAATAGTAAAAAGATAAAATGAAAAGTTAAGCGTGTCTTCATTCATAAAACTTGATAGAGAAAAGTTGTCATTAAGCATTCCACATGAGAGAATAAATAATGGAATGCAATGTGTTGGGTTACATTTTGACCGTAAATGTTTTAACTATGCCTCTGGGGTGCGTGGGAAGAAATCTTTTCATCTTTATGGCGACTGTAGGGTCGCACGGAAGTATGTCATAATAGGCACATTAACTAGACAATATAACCGTATTCACAAACAGTAACATTAGATCTTACAATCTATTGCTTGTACTCCCATCTTTTTCTTAGGCATCTTTCAAGAGAGAAGAGAGAGAGAAGTAGATGGAAATACAATCAATCAATACTCTTTTTCTAGTGAGATCGCATAGTATTGTTTTAGAATACGGAAGCAAGTTTAAAAAGCACCATTGCTCAACGTAGAAAACAAACTTCAGCGCTTCTACCGGTTCACATGTTGGTTTTATATAGTACCTCGGTAGACAGAACACACGATTGGCAAATATGAAAAGAAAATAAATAACATACAATTAAGGTGTACATTAATAGACATTTATTTTCATAAAAAGACAATTAATCACAGTAATACTTTAGCAAGTTATGATATAAATTAATTTATTCTATTTTCTTTGGATATAGAAGGTGGAATCAATACGGTTTTAGTGCGAATGCTTGCTGAACTGCAATTCTGGCGCATATTTATATATGCAAACGGTGATCTCACTCCCGAGTAGGCAAGGAATGATTTGTTGATGGTTCACCTGAAAAATGATGAAGAAACATTTATTAATAATTTTTGAGAGCTTTGGAAATTTGAATATTTCAGATACGCCAATTAACGATCGCCAAGAGAGACAAACTTCAATACTGGTCCTTATAATCATACACCTTAGGTTACTAAGGACGCTCTCATAACGACAGTTTGTATGGATCTAAACGTTAAAGTTACATGAGTGTTTACTAGTGGCTTTAATTTTTTAACGTTTTAAACTTTGTCATACATCCCGGTTATTGTTGATGGAAGCGTTGGTCAATAAGAAGCTACCCCGGATTGAAAACTTCTTTTAGCTGATTCTAAGTGGTGGTAGATTGTGAAACAGATAATGAACTCTCTTACAACACACGAGTTAGGACCAGCGCCGACTGATTGAGTGACGGGGAAGAGTGCTACAGTAGCTTACGTGCCCAGAATTTACCTCTTTGTCACAATTTTCGGAGACATCCTTCATGTGCTGCAATTTCTTCGTACTCCTAAACACAAGTGGCATCACTGCAGTCATGAACCCCACCTTGGAGTACTTATTATTGCTTACTATTCCAATCTGTTGATTAGATAAAAACACTTTTAAGATTTTGGATTTCACCAAATTACCAAAATATTTAATAATTTATTATTAACATATTATCTAATTCTTTTGTGTTATCAATATTTAAAAACTCTTAAAATCTTCAAAAATTTAATATTTTCATTGAACATAATAATACTTCAGTTATAATGTATAATGTTAGAAAGTTAGGTTATCCTGGTAATTAAGAATATGTCATAAGTTAGAATTTCTAAAAGGGCTGATGATCTTCAAACTGAATTTCTTGTATCATAACTAAAACAAATCACTTAAAAAATATAAACCGAATTCAAAGTCGGTTACAAACTATAATGTCTCAGATATACATGCAGCTGTTCACGAGGAAAATGAAATTTAATTACTTAAAATTATTCAAGTTAAAATTAAAATACCCGGGTTATAGCGGCAAAAAAGTTCTGGAAGCGTCCTACATCCTACGTCAACTAAGACAATTTCTATGGAATCAATGACCATCTGCGTATTGTGTAAACTTTTACTTTTCATAACTATTTCAATGGTTTTTTCACTGTTAAGATTTCAGAAAGTAACATACTATTAATTAATTTCATATACATTACATGAATCCCGTTCATTGAATGCAGCGCAATTATTTCTTAAGTACATAAAATTGTATATTATTGTACAATTGCTATGTTATTTATTGAGTTGATGTGTTTAACATAACTAGATTATAATATATTGAATCAAGTTTTTTATTTATCATGTGGAAATATTGTAATTCGGGTCGGTCTGTTAGTCTGCATGTTACTGGATTTGACATCTAGGACCATGGGTCACTATCTGTTTTTAAAGATAGTTTGCAATCATTCAGGTTCAGTCAGAGTCAGAGTACCTTCTCGAGTAAACATGTCAGGATGCAGGAAGATTTCTCTGGGTACGGCGGGTCGGCACGGAGATACTCCAGATCAGCTTCAGAAGCATTGACCTTGGTCATACAGGATCTCGCT
Organism: Calpodes ethlius; assembly: GCA_018251375.1. NCBI lineage: Eukaryota > Metazoa > Arthropoda > Insecta > Lepidoptera > Hesperiidae > Calpodes > Calpodes ethlius. The sequence goes on along the minus strand of DWPA01004825.1, from coordinate 7,196 downwards.
GTGGCTTTGAGGGTCTTATGGATCATGGCGTACACTTGGTTACCTGAAAGTAGTATGAATCGGAACCGTAGACGTTAAACAACATGGGGTAAACCATTTGAACTTAAATTTGTTAGACTAAATTAATCTCGTATTCGGTTTAGGATCGATTTTGAAACGGAACAACAACTAGTTGTATACTACACATGAAACTTTCTATTCGGGATTACAATATTTTGTTACATATGTTTTGTCACCTTTGAGTCTAACCCTCGTATTCACAAACAATACTGTGAGGTCTCACAGTAAAATAGAAAGAGAGGATCGATTGTTCGTACTCCCATTTTTATTTCTGGTTTTGTTCTAGAAATTAGAGTGAAGTGGACGGGAATACAGACATTCAATCCTTTTTCACTGTGCAACTTCTAAGTATAGTATTGTTTGTGAATACGGGGGCTAGTCAACCTCCCATCTCACAATGCACCGTACTGAATATTGGACGAGGTTATGGTCATATATGTCTCCAGGTTGAAATATCATGAATGGTGGAAAAATATTTTTACTACCTAATCATAATACTCTTATTATCATTAATTGTAGACAGTTTAGCTTAGGAGATGATATTATCGATAATAAGTTACTATCAAGTGGTACTACTGCTCCACAGTCAGATATTAAAAAAGAAAGTTATGCTGTTTGCAATAACTAGTAATCTAATAAATAAAATTACTTATTTTGCTCTTTCTCAGCCAAAGTCGACCTTTTAATAAATAAATTCGATTCAGACTAGAGACCTCAAACATATCAGAGATAAGTCCATCGGATTCTCGATTGAAATATTTAGATAATTAAAAAGCATCAATATAGCGTTCAAAATCCCTTTGACTTTGAAAACATTACTGTGAACAGATGAAACCACTATTTCAATTAAGTAAAGACCTTTTTTTTCGACTCCAAAAGATTTTTCGTTGGAATTTATCAACGTGTATTTGTCAAAAGTGTACAGTACTCGTACCGGTAAGCAATATGTTTTATTAAAGCCTCATGAAAGACTCTTTATTAACCGCAACTTCAATATTACACATCGTTTATATCCATTCAATGTTTTCATATCAATTTTCCGTGCAGCGTCATTTCATTGGCAGTAAATCAGAAAAGATAATAATATTGCGACAGTGACCATCATGTGGCCATTTTGAAAATTTGGAAACAATTAATCTTGTTTTAATTTGTAAACGATGTAGTACCTTGTATTTGGTATTGGAGATTATTCTCATATTTTTGAAATATATTCGAATATGGAGAAGCCATGGGGTGAAGTGGAATACCAATATTGAAAGGGAAGAAGTGCGTCCAACTGTTAAATAAAGCATGTATAATTATATTGTTACGATAGATCTAAGAAGTACAGGAAGCTACCAAATAATTACCCGAAAAGTTTCTGTTTAAATATATTGTTACAATTAAAACCGCAGAAGTATTAGTACTCACTGTTATCCTGTTGGGAAGCCGCGTAATGAAAAGTAAATGCGTAAACAAAAACTTTGAGAACAAGCATTTTCCACGTTTGAAGCCACAAAATAATCCCAAAATAATAAATCCCTTATTATTCGGTGGCATTTAGCCGCAGAGTTGAGCGATGGTATCTCTCCGGATGTATAATTTTATGTATACGCTATCCGACTGCAATTATGTATGTCCCAACTATGACATCTGTTTGGTATTCGTCACACAAAAAGCTGTGAGCGAATAGCTGAGTTTGGCAGACTGTTCTGACGTCCTTTGCCACTACTTATTTCATCTATTCACATTTCCATAGCGTGGATGAATATGCTCTCGTCTTTTTTATTATCGGGACAGATCCATGAATTCTGCAGCGCTAATTATAGGTTGAAGCCATCCTTTAGTATCCCATAAAGAATAACTGGTGATGTTTACTCGTAGAGTCAGCGTATGAGCTACGTCTTCAACAAGAAGTTGGGCTTTTTCGTATTTTTTGGTTCATGTCCCAATATGAGGCGGTAGTGTCGATACTATTAAATTACAGATAATCGATGTACTTGAATTTCAAGTTCATGTTACTGTTCAGCCATTTTGGTTGTCTGCACTGCAAAAATATTATATGCTATTGGAATTATTTTATAAGAACTTTCAAATTTAAAAGGTTTGGCAATTCGTCTCAGTGCAGCAGACATTTTCAGTTGTAAAACAGATAATAGAATAAAAAAATGTTTTAAGTAACTTGTTTCTTAATATAGCTTAGTGACCTTTAGTGAGACAGGTTGACGTTTATTATGAGTTTGATTTACCATCAGCGATAGTCTGGACGATTATGTTGAAACAAAATTATTAATTAATCGAGGTCGCAGCCTAATGACTGGCTTTAATGTTTGTAATATTCGTTTTATTTCTTTTTCATAATACGATCTGAATATTTCATCCATCGATGACTCCAAATCAAACTCCCTGGTTCATGGATTAGCCTACTGATCAATAACGTGACTTTAGAATTCCCATGTTAAAGTTATCAGGGCTCGGCATGGTACAGCAATTCCCTTTAACGATGTACTTGTCTGCCGACATAGTATTAAGCCAGTAGTCTGCGTCGTACCAATAAAATAGCTTTTTATCTGCTTAGTTACTACGATATTTTCATTTTCTTCTGCTATCTTTGAATTGAACCTGAGTTCTCCAGAAAATGAGAACTCATTACTGAACAGCATTCAAGCTCTACAGATAAATTATTAAATGGATGGATTTAGCTGTTACTGAATATTTTGACACATCACATTTAGTTCTCAAAGAAACTGGCAAATAAAAAATACAGAAACAATTTCCAACCTTTTATTAATGGTCACTCAAGGAACTCGTGAATTTAATTACAAGGAAATTGAACGGAGCAGAAAGGGTTTCATATTGTTTTAAAGATAAACGAGAAACTGGAATGAGGCACTTAATGTTGCTTAATTTTCTTTGATGTCTATATATAGACTGACTTTAATGCGATATGTGGTACGATCGTTGTGCAATTTACGTGGTACCATAACTTACCAATTCTGCAGTGTCGTTAAGAATATTGTTTTGGGTAATTTTGTGTTTCGGTGAATTGAATAGTGACGCCGGTAAAATCATACTACATGAACATAACGATTAGAATAGAGGGACTTAACTCGCTGTGCAAAAGGTATATCGGTAGGAAGGAAACTTTCTTGGGTATTACATCGACCTATATATAAACACAACTCGCCCTCAACCAGGTGGACTGACGACCAGAAGAAGGCAGCGGGCAGCCGCTGGATTGAGAACGCTCAAAGCCAGTCTGATTGGCGTAAATTAGGGGAGACCTGTGTCCAGCAGAGTATACTCACGTCTCCATCACTCAACGAAAGTCTCCGATATCGTCGGGTATCTGGTGAAGAAGACAAACTAGCGATTGCTGGTGGAAAAGTTGGATTCACGCAATGCAGAAGACTTCAATTGGTTTGGTGTGCGCGTTCCAACCGAGCTCTTGTGTACATTCTTGAAGGAGGAATTGTGGCCAAAGAAAGTTGCTTTCCACAAACTTTGTGGACGTCGGATACTCCTGGGAGTCACAGGCAGCGCGTCTCACTTCGCCGATAAATAAGTGAATTAATTATAACTCTATTATATCCATGTTTATGTATCTTAGTTTACAAGTTTTATAGGCATCTTTACCTGGAATAAAGATAAAATAAATAACATTTTTTTTAGATAGATGGTGCTTTAAAAATTCTTTAAAGTGTTTTCCTTCAGTAACACTTAAATATTGAAATTAGCATTCATAGGATGTAGGATGTAAATTTAATCTAAAAAATATCATGAAGCCTATTAAAAGTCTTCGTGAAAAGTTCCACAATTTATTTAATCATTCTACTGCTAAAAAAATATTCCGTTACGAAAATGAAACGTTTAGCGAGAGATAAAATTAATTCTCCCTGGTCACTTGAATTGGAACAAAAAATTGTTAATTAAATTGGGATCCAGATCGAGTCAATTAATAAGTCCTCGGGGTATTCGTATTCGAACGTTCGAATGTCAAGACCTATTAAATGAGAACGTGAACGGACACTTCCAATTTCTCTCGCTTGTTAGAAATTTTTGTTATTGCTCTTAGCGACTCTTCTCTGCAACTTCAAGAAAGTTAAAACAAATTAAGGCAAGTGCTTACTTTTTCACAGACTAACCTGCTCTCGTTTCGCTTCCTGTAGCGAATCGATGCTCTGGTCATTTCCCACCCGCCATTATATTCCCGAAGGAATATAATTAATTAAAAAGTTCTCGTTATATATCAGATGTGGCAACAACGCAGTAGCCCCAGTACTGAATTGTGTCATTTATTATTTAAGAATCTTACATATTTGGATGGCAACTAAGTTGTTCCTTTTTAACCCATAGAGTAGTTAAATGCTCACCATTGCTACAGAGTAATGAAACAAAAAAGATTCGATTTATTAAAAAAAAGTACAATGAAATGAAACTAAATTCACATATCTGGACACGTATTTCTTATTTTTTCAATCGTCCTGCATTTGAAACTGTTAAATATTATTCATTAATTTATATTTCGTTGTTTTCGGAGTCAGTATTTTTAATTACACGATAATTACAGAAACATATTTATTTAGTAGCTTATTGAAGTTACTCAAAACATTATTATCTTAATATCATTTCTATTGTAACTTTTATCGCTTTTCCCACGAAAATCAACGCTACAGTCGGATACTATTACGAATAAGCACTTTTAAGGCATCGGGCTTCTCTGTTCGTCATTACGGTGGCTATTTGAGTAGCTGACCCAAATATTTCCAATTTGGTCATCATCAGGAGTGTCGACCCACCTTCATCTACGTCATCAATAAGACCACGCCCATTCTATTAAGAGTGAATCACTAAAGAAAGAGATTAACAAATCCTTATTAATAATATGTACTAATATAAAGTACAAATATTTTTATTCTACTATCTCAATAACAATTGCTTGTAAGTTTTTAATAAAGCTTTATTTTTAGTTTATCAGAACTAAGAGGTCATCTTAACTGGTTTGTTTGTATCAAATTCCCACGTGGTTGGAATTTTAGGGTCCCCAATAAATATATACTGTATTGTAAGTGGTAAGGTCAATACTGTCCTTATTTGTCGGGGAAACCCAAACGTGACAGGACTGATGAATTGATTGAACACGGACAGTAGGACCTAACTACTCATACCTACACGTCAACAACATATTTTTTTTTACCCGACGACGACAAATCGAAAGAAATGTTATCATTTCGGATCTTATATGTATGTTCATCTATTTTCGTCATATTTTGACTAGTTATCATAATTTGAAAAAAATTGAATCGTAAGAAGCATTTCAAATATTTCCATGGCTCAATATTTTTAACAGGTTCCACTAGATATAGAATAAACAGAACATAATAATATGAAAAGAGATACAAAGTTTGCAAAATACGCTTTTGAGAAATGAAACAAAATTGAAATGATATTAGATTTAACACGGTTGGTTTTTTAAAGATTTTTCGAAAGTCAGACAATGTCATCACAGGAAATCGCTACTGTGAATGTTTCCAGAAGAAGAAGCGACAATAAATTTCAAGTATCCAAACAATTTATTCCCTCCACACGGTTACGGTCACAACTTATTCTACAGTCACGTGTAATCAGGCTTATCTTTAAAATAACCGTGTAGATTGAAGAGACGTTTCTCGAAAAAAAGGAAGATATCACAAAGAGTCTCCTAATTCGACGTCGGGAAACTTTAGAGCTATGAAGTACAAGGGGAACGACAAATAAGTTTGCTTAGTAAAATATTTATAATCTACCATCCACAGCTCCTTTGTATATCTTATGACTCTCCGGGGAATAAAGCTTTGGTAAATAGTAACTCCATGCTGAATACTGTGCGGAAATTCCAGAAAACTTTTATGGAATTGAAAAGCATTGTGTGAATTTTAGAAGTTCTCCAGATTTCATTGGGGAAAGTTTTCTATGGAAATAGTTTTGCAAATTGTTTTATGCTGGTTATATTGGAACTTCTTTGTCAATATACGATAAACGAGGTGAAGGGTCATCTGATGTTAAGTAGCCAGTTGGAGTATCCACTGCAATTATGATATTTTTTTATGATTACCTGACAAAATAACTGATGATTCGCCCAATAAATGGTCATCTTTGCCCATAGACATCAGTAACACCAAAGACATTACATCACATCACAAGACATATCTCATGTGTTGACAGAAAAAAAGCAAAAGGAAGATAGACAGAAAGAAGAAACTGATTCTCTAACTCTTAGTCATGACACGACGTGACCTTTATCGGCTCAAGCAAGAGCGTGTCAGCTAGTTAGACGATAGTATTCATGTCTTATTATTGATAATACACACAGTGTTAAGACACAAAGTTAGCACACACAAGGTTGGCTTCTATTGTTCTTTACAGTCCCCTAGGCCAACCCAGTCCCTAGGCTACGTCATGGAATTGGAATGAGGACTAGATAGTCCGCCGCATAGACCAAAAAACAATCGCTACATTAATTTCTTGTTGTGGCTATCCGATATCGTGAACCACAATATCACGTTTGATTTATGTATCAAATATTTAGTATTAGTTACACCCTGTGGTTTCATCCGCCGTCTGAAATAAACAAAACCATTTATAAATATTTCACAGTACTTTAGCATAGAAAATATTGTCCGTCTGCGTTATTAATTCTATTTGTTGTGTTATGTGCTGTTTTTGCTTAGCGTTGTTTTTGACCAGCTCATGGATGTGTGAAGTTAAACATATATTAGTAACATTTCTTAAGAAAAGAACAAATCTTTTTAATCCGACTGGTAGATAAAAAAAAACGTAGCATAAGGACTACACGTAAATCCATATTTTACATTTATAGATACTCCAAACAATAATTGTATAGATTTTCATGTGTTATTTCTTAATCATTTATATAATTTATTTAAAATAATAATTAATATAAGATTATATTTACAGACTGTGCCCGCGAATACGTCCGCGTGGAATTTAACAAAAAGTGATTAACTTTATTTTGTTTCAGTAGCCTAAATTATTCCTTTTTATATAAGCTACCTACCAATAAAAGTGCCGTCAAAATAGGTCCAGCCATTTCAGAGATTAGCCAGAACAAACAGACAGACAGATGGTGTATGTATCTTCATATGCACGTAGTAAAA
>DWPA01004824.1:0-12439 GCA_018251375.1 Calpodes ethlius | reverse complement strand
AGGGTTGCGCGACCGATTCGCCAATTTTCATGGTCGTTACATGACGAGCTGACGGCGCCGCCCGCGGAGGTTAAGGTGAGGCTGCTGCCGACCGTCGGCCGGTTAAGGATGTAATGTCTCAATACAATAGAGCACAAATATAGTCGTCGATATAATCGATTGCATCGACAGCTGCGGACGGTGAGAGTTCAAGATCGAACATTTTTTTAAATTATAATTCTTTTAAAATATTCGGAGCAGAAAATGCTCAATACGATAAAAATCTTTCGACGTGAACAAACGTATTAAATGCTGAAAAATGTTTCACAATCACATTGCATGGCTCTTGTATAAAACATTTAATATTTAAACAAATAAACGCTAACACACTCATACCCACGCAGTAGGATTCCCTGCGTCGCGGGGCGCATGGACAACACAAATAACACGTCACTAACACCCATGACCCGAGAACGAACATTTATCTGTCACATAAATATATGCTCCGACCGGGAATCGAACCGAGGACCCCTCACTTCGCAGGCAGGGTCACTATCAACTAGGCTACGGGGTTGTCATAATTTAATACATAATTAGTGTGTACGTTAGTGCACTAGGCTATCGGCAACATTTGGGTAATGTCATTTTTAGTGTCCACATCTACATAATAGCTGGAATATGTCTGATAAGCTAAATACTTCTTTTCATATACTGAACTGAACAACACGTTGGGCCACAGTGGCCGGGCCCTGCCTCAGCACACGGATGCACGCCCGCTGCGGGGCGCTGGACTCCGTAGCTCTGCGTTTTAATCCTCGCAGTGCAGATGCGTGGTGGAAAGTTCTACTTCGCTGGCTTCCTACTACACTCCTTCTAAAATAAACGATGAAATATTTTCATGTGCTTCGTCGCAGGGTGTTGAAGAGCCACTTAGTGGTTCCCTCTCTTCTTATCTGCAACGCGTCTGTGATGTCCTTTAGGATTACAAAGATCCAGAAGTATCGGCGAATTTGTAAATATGAATGAAATCCACAGTCTATGGCCAATAATTAAAAAACATTTTTATCTTTAGTACCTGCGCTCCAAATGTTAGCTTTAAAAGAGTTTCTTACCTTTCTCAAAACAATATCGATAAAATGGAGGTGTCATACTGGTCAAACCTGTTTATTTATTATATATCGAATGTCATATAGAACCTAACACCATTTAATGATTCATTTTCCAATTCCCTACAATCAAACAACAGAAGGCAATTCGCTGGACACAAGTACGTGTAGTACGTAAGTGCTGCGCCGATATATTTACTGAGCACTGACATATTTTGTTATTAAGTTTGCCTTAATTGCGTCTACGAGTAGCCGATGGAAATCAATTATGGTTTTAAAAGCTAATATTACATAGCGCTGCAGTGGATGTGACGTGTGAAGGTCTTTCAGTGGAGAAGGGAACGGAATCAATCAATATTGTAGAGATCAGCCCGTCACGCGCAGCTCCTTAGTAATAAGACAACTAATATGGTTTAAGGTCAATGATTTTAACGTGAACAGACGTTTTAACATAACATCTTAAAATAGTTTTGTTTCTTAACTTACGGAGTAATATAAGAGGAAAAAAACCAGCTAAGTGGGTGTCGCGCCGCGCGGTGCCGTGGGGTTCCGCAGTTGGGATTCGATCGACTACTACTCGTCAATTTGCGAAGTCTACGTGACCATGATATTTTTCCATTAAATTTCCCCTAAATGTAACCTGTTATTATACAGTTTTAAATTACATATTTTACAGGCAATCTTTTATTGTAATGTGCATTGTATCGAAGGAAACTAAACTCGAAAAATAAACTTAAATAAACTTATTTTCTCGGGAATTCTCATCTACTTTGATCTAAATTACATATTTGTACAGCTAAATATAAAAATAATATTCATTAATTTGTAGACTCAACAATATAATATTTGTACATCATTTCATAGCTTTTATTTTCCTGTACTTAATTGTAAATGTATTCATAAAGAATAAAATAAAAGAAACAAAAAGTTAAATAAAAATCAGAATCTCGAAAACGGTGACAATTTTACCAATGATGTTCTTTGACATCTGATAAGTCAATTTTCAATATATCTCGCCCCTAAGGTTGATCTACTCTTTACGGAACACACTGTATTTGTCCAGGCCGTATTACAGCTGTCTAATACTAACGTTCTTTGCGCTATGTAGCGAACAGACGGACGGGCATGACGAAACTATAAGGGTTGCGTATTATCTACGGAACCCTAAAAGAACAGGGGCACACGGTCCGGTTTTGAGTGCAGATTTGAAATATTCGGCGAGTGATAGTAACTGCATTACGCAAGTCCCGTGTGTCGGGGATACAATATGTACTCGAAGACTGCATAGAGGAGCGGCTTCGAAACTTATATCACTCGATGTGTACCGATCGTTACACTGACATGACTCTCACCGAAGAATGAAAGTGCATCCGTATCAATAGCGGCGCGGAGATCAATCGTATTGAAGTTCTCTTATGATCTTTTTCTTTGGATTGGGAAACTTGTTTTGTCGACTTGATTGTGACCACACATTACATATTAAACAAAGCTAACTAGTAGCCACGTGATGGGACTGATATATAAATATCAATTTACTCTTTTAATAGAGATATAATATACCAAGTGTGTGTGTGAGGGGAGTTATTTTAAAATTTTAGTTCTATTTATTTATTATCAATTATAAATGAGGTACTCATAGACTCTATATATATGCATTCTAATTATCTGATCTTTCTACATTAGCAGCACTGGATTTTAGGACATGAGGCATGTTATCAGCAACCGACTGAATAAATTATTATAAATTATAAACCATTATAGAACTTTGTATTAACCATTGTAGAACATTATAGAACTTTCTTTTGAATTATTTTCATCAACCTGATCATCTAACAGTTCTAGTGAGGAAGACGTCGTATCCCCTAAAACACGGATGTAACGGAGCCGAAGCCGGAGTCAGAGTTTTTAAATTGAATTTATTGGAGCCGGTGAAGGAATCGGAATCGGAGTCGGAGGCAGTGATAGGAGTGCTGATAATAAGACTAAAGAGATGTTTTATTTCAGAGCAAATAAAAACAGTATTTAGTGAACCTTTTAAATTTTAGTTAGGAAATATTAAAACCAAATTTAGAATTAAATGACTCTATAAGTTGTATATTATCATTAAAAATTTAAATCGCCGTCCAATCCATTTCTTAAAAATAAGTTCGTTTGCTATAGAGCCTGGTGGACACGACAGACACTGACGAGCAATTGATTTAAGGGACTGGAATGTTATATTTCCATTAACTTTCCACCACCTTCATTGATTAAGATCCGTTTTTCTCTAATGTACCTAATTCAACTTACGTTTGTTCAAAAGAAAATCACATAACTTTTATTGACTTAAATTTTTTCAACTTATCGGAATCAGAGTCGAAGCTCCGTAATATCTCTAGCCTATAATGCCGGCCGCGGCGGTCTCGATCGGTCGCTAGAAGTGGTCAATCGTGCAAGGGTCAGTCCCAGTTGTTAATCAAAAAATCATTATACGATGTACGGTATGTAAGTACGGTAGAGTGACATAACAACTTCCAACTCTGCCACATTGACCCACCAACAATTTACATTGGCGCCGGGTGGAGGGGTACCGCCGATGGATCGAAAGTAATCATGCCATGTTTCATGTCTTTATTCATGGTACATAAATCGATTGCAACAAACTCTAATTTACGTTATCTTTTGAAAGTGCTCGTGTAGGAAACAGAGCCAAGGCGAGATTAGGATCACGTGATCAGAAGCAGTATCGGTGGCAATTAGTGCCGCCGGCGGAGGAGCGCGGGCGGCCGCCCCGACCTGACCCGGTCGACACATTTCTTTAGTGGTGCACCGGTCAAAGAAGTTTGTCGGTCGGTCACGTGTCGTATCTGTGTACTACGCTATTAGAAGTTAATCTCTTGCCGCCGTTCTCAATGAACATATGTATTTTTTAGATGCGCCGTAATAAATTCCCTCGTATATAAATTTCTTTAGCGTCTGCGGCATTGTGGTGGACATTTAAATTTCGTGCTCTCCTTGTAAAAAGTTATATGTTGGTAATAAAATTGTAACGTCAATAAATCTGTACATTGTATATTTCTTGAAAATTTGAATCTATGTAAAAGTAGTTAAAAAAATAAATATCTAACACACTCATACCCCCGTAGTAGGATTGCCTGTGTCGCGGGCGGCATGGACAATACAAATAACACGTCACTAACACCTATGACCCAAAATATTATTAGATAAAATATTAATCTGTCACATAAATATCTGCCCCGGCCGGGAATCGAACCCAGGACCCCGCGTTTCGCACGCAGGGTCACCACCAACTAGGCTACAGGGCCGTCAAAATGTAAAACATTTTTCAAAATTTTTAGCTGTCTGACTGTCTGTACAAATATCTCAGCAACGGCTGCGGAGGTGCTGACCACATACGGTGACTGGTTTGCTGGCTCAAACTATATACAATTATTAGTGACAGTAGAACTATAAAGATTGCGTTTGGTAGAGACTGTTGACTGGAACATCATACCGGCCTTTCCTGAAATGTGATGCTTCTACCTTAGAACCATGGCAAGAGGACACGCCAGACCGGGCTGTCAGTACACAGCTCATGGATTATGATTCCACTTCAAAATATATTTTTGAATTAACTTCATCGATCGGTACGGCAGCGAGTCGCAGCCAACAGACGTGGCGTCGCCCAACGGCCTTTTCGCTAACTTCTTCACACGAAATTGGCTTACAACATTTCACTATTATTTCATAATAACACGATCACTACTTAAAAAATCCAAACCAATAACATTTTTTTCTATTCAAGTTGCAAGCGGCGCCTTTCATAGAAGCTTGCAACATCCGCGGGATGGATCCATTTTTTTTTCTATTTACTACTCATTTTCCGCTCAAATCAATGACACTAACGCTTAAAATAACAATTGAAAAGTAAAATTCGCTTTTGAATTAATTTCGCTCCAACAACAAAAATGTTTCATTGGTGGCATTTTCACTGTCGTTAAATTTTTTTGATGAACACTAACACGGGAGTAAATTTTCTCGTGATAATAATGTTTGCGTTTAGGACGGACTACAACTGGAAAGATTTATAATGAAACTTCCGTACCGACGTTTGTGAAGCCGGGGTAGGAAAACAATAAGACATTTTTAACTTTACGGCACAAATACTCCACAATAACAATAAAGTATGATTCAAAAAGCTCACCAAAGTGAATTATGCTAAAATTGTTTCATATAAATGTTATGAATAACAAAAATGTCTAAAACAAAATTAAACTATGAAAATAACGTTTAACGTGTAACGTTTATGTTCTTCAGACACTTTAACATACAATATAATAATGCAATTATTAAATTGATCGTACCGAATACTAATTGGCTGACATTAAAGTTATTACATTGAATTTAGTTGTCAGCGAGCCGAGAGCTCGCGGCGGCCCTTGACCGCGCCACGGTTCACGCTCGTTACCCGCCGCGCCGGCCAGAACGACCTGCAGTTATTTATTTATCTGCAGACCTGGTAACTAATTTAATAATTAATATTATTAGCACACAACCCATCAAAACGACCTCGCTACCCTGAGACACGTGCATTTAAAGTTTACGGGATTTGTGATCATCCATGTTCCATCGAAAAGCGTCCTACACAAATGTAATGACGGCGAGCTTCGAAGTTCTCAACGCTTTCAAATCCCCGGCTGCCGAACAAACAGGATCGAATGAACTGGGTGAAATTAAAGCCCAAAGACGTGTATGCTAATACTATCAAAATATCCTACGGCGGTTAGCTACAGTCAGTCTTAATAAATTATAAGCAGTGATAGCTTAGTGGTTCGAACGTTATTTCCTGAACGTGGGGGCATGAGTTCGAATCTCGCACGCACCTATAATTTCCATAAAGTTATGTACCTATTACAAGTTAATTATCGTTTGCATGAAGGAAAACACCGTGAAAAAAGTTGCACACCCGAGAGTTTACCATAATGTTCTCGAGGGTATGTGAAGTCCACCAATCCGGACTTACCCGGCGTGTTGGACTATGGCCTGTACCCCTCACGTTGTCCCCGACCCGACCCGACCCAGTCAGACCTGATCTCAGCAGTGGGACAGTTATGAGTTGTGATGATTGTATATAAAGTATTGTATTTATAATAAATTGTCGATTGTGGAATGATCCTTCGTCTGTAGACCGTACCAGGACTTCATAATTGAGAAGTTTGTCTCCAACTTCCCCGCATTAGCGAATCCTTCCGTTTCGATTGCTCACTAACTAAAACGATTGTCCATTGTCTACTATTATTAGCATGTGAGTAATTGGATCCATTGGATTCATATCCAATGGTTAATTAAACATTATTTTTTATTTCATTTGCCGTAAACTAACGCGAGTAATTTAATTGTGCTCGTGTTGTTTTTCTAAAGACAAACCCTGTTGACTGTATAATATAAAATTACTTTCAAATAATTTTAATGGTAATCATGTACGAATGTTAAGAGACTACATCTGGTAACTTTATTTAAATTCACTGAAATACCTATTAGTTAAAAACAAGTTAGAGATAAAATCCGCGACTAATACGTAATTAGCAACACCGAGTGCCATAGAGTGAGCAATTGTTGTTCACTTGAAATTTGCCGATTCGATTAATTGCGTCGTTTGATCGGCAACTGGCAAGGCCAACGGAATGCCGCTGACTCAGTCGTGGCCAGTTCCACGGGGACATGTTGAAGTCGGAACCTTTTACTTTACAGGCGGCGATTGATGCATGCGAGCTCGAACCTTAATACTCACATGTGAAGTAGCAAGCGTCTCCCCGCCCATCTCTCTCTTTAATATCACACGTGTCACCGCACATTTCTATAATTGCATCATCGCATAATTCTTATCGTTCGTGGAACAATTTATTTATCGGTTAAAACGACACTTTTTTTAACCGACCACCTGTCTCTCAGCGCGGTAGTTATTAAAATGAACGATGTCAAGGATCACACATTACGCGACGCCTGATTTTTTAGTAATATCTGTTGATTTAACCACGAGATCAGAATGTCATGAACCGCTTTACTTTTCCGAGGGAACTTTCCAAAGGAATCGCGGTGTTTCTGTGAACGATAGAATCTAACATACTCAATATGAGTGCGGTGTTAGGAATAAATATTGTAGCAATTGTAGGTACAATGCATGTAAGTTCTGCCACACAAATTTAATTTCACGTGACCGTAGTGAAGCGATAGCCCGCGAAGCGCAGGCATCCTCCGGTTCGGAGAGCGCACTCGTTACACTCGTTTGTTAGTAAACAATGTGTTATCAGTTATCAGCGGGACATCCGCTCTTCGGATGCAGTGGAAGCTGGGCGAGGCGCGCGGGGCACGGAGTGGGGTGCGCGGGACGAGGGGTGCAGCGTAGAGGCAGCGGCGGCGCGAGCGCCGGTCATTCCGCGTTGTGCGCTCTTCCCGTTCGCACGCGTCCCCGGCTGCATTCCCGCCCCGCGCCGCCGCTCCCCGGTAACGTACTCCGTGCTTGCATAACCCCGCGCGAAGCTCTGAAGCTGCCGCGAATCGACCCGTCTACTGCCGCCACCGATACCGGAATCAGAGCTTCGCGCGGCGGACGCTTACACCGACACACAGCGCCGCTTATCGATGTGATCTGTTTGAGTGCCAGAAATTTTGTCAACTCTGTTCGGTGCGACAGTGTTTCAGAGGAAACCTCAGTTGAAGGTTGACAGAAATCCTTTCACGCGAGCAGGTTACGCAGTCTAGTGTTCTGATCGAAAAATATTGATAAAATCGTTGTGTTATGTATCTACCTGTTCTATTGCGACGGCACATTGCGTTATTCATTTGCATAATAGTACGTATCGCCCATTGTTAATGGGCGATCGACCTACTTCTTAATAACTCGCCATGTTCTAGTAACGTATCCGACTTAGGACAAGTATCCGAGCATGCAATCGACATCACCGGAGGAAGGCACGCCGCATGGTGTTACGAGCGAGATTATTACATAAATTACGTAAGCGCGCCCCTCTCGTGGTCGCCGCGTGTGCGAGTCGTTTTCCGCGGTCTCCCGTTTGTTACTCGTTACTTTTTGTAGTTGCGGCCCCCACGGCTCCGGGGACCCAAGGTCAAGGACACGTGACCCGCGACAATCTGCAATGTAAACATCACCTGTAATGTACTCTCTTAGAAAATCTAAACTAGATTCTAAGCGGATCCTATTCTTGTGCCTTATTAAAGTAGAAATTCATATTTAATATATACATTGTCGTAGTAACTTAGTTAAATAGAATTTTAAATACAAAATGTTTCGGCAGCACTAGGCCAAGGACGCGTCCGAGATATTTGAAAACGTCGATTAGCGGAACATTCGATTATTTGATTCGATATCGAAATGGAAAGCGTCGTCGTTGCGCGAGCGCAGCGCGATTGCATTAGCGCGCTCGCCGCTCGCGCCGACACCGCCGACACCGCTTATTGATATTTATTGCAATATGATATGATAAATTATTTTATATCGTTACTATTTCACTATTCAAATAATAAAAAAATGTTTGGTGTTTAGAATGAACTCGACGCTAATCGGTCAGTTAAATAGTTCAAATAGGTTTAATACATTAAGTTCCAAATGCTTCCTTGTTTACACATGCGGCTTGCTCCTTCAATAACAAACACAGAATAATTATTTAAAACGGATGTTTCGAATTAAATGAACGTTTCCGATGTTTCCCGATCGCTCCACTGCTGTCGCGTCATTACGTAGATGTTTACGGATTGTCAACCTTACGGTTACGTGTTGGCACACATTCAGTTTTACTTTCGACTGTCACCGTCGGTGCGTGATGCAACCGCTCGACCGACCGACGACCGTCCGACGACCGACGACCGACGACCGGCCGCATCGATGGCATCGCAATCGAAAGGAAAAACGACGACCAAATATCGCGTCTTCCGCAACGTTCCGTGATCTAGTGCAAGTAAATATTATTATATGAGTACTAATGAGATCGTTGATGTATTTAAGAGGCGGACGCGCGCCATGTTGCAACTCATATCCTACATTCACTTTGTTTAAGCATGTATACTATTATCTTATTTCAATGGTACCCCTACTGTGTGAGCATTTCTGCACTTATTTTGTAGTTCCATGTGTATACCTCAGAAGTAAAAGGGTCCTCTCCCTCTTTTCACTCTGATAAACCTGAGCTCTACGTTTACATACAGAAGTGTCAGGTGAATCATTCGGTGCTCATTTTTATCAAAAGTTACAAAATTACTTTCATAAATAATCGTTCTCTAATATGCACAGTAACCATATTACTGTCATTCGCTAACTTTGCACGAACTAAATTAAAACTGTCATAACGTACAGTTTGGTGGATCTAGGCGGTACAAGTTCAGTACATTACCAAAAAAAAGTAGCAGGGCGTTCATTAAACGCGATTCCATTATTTCATATTTATATTTATATATTCCGATCAGATATCGAGCTATCCAGCGGACCACGCAAGAACGGTCGTAGGTCGACCACACGAATAAGTAAACCTATTCCTGTGGCTCGACAGCGCGCCTCAGCCGCAGCGTCGCCCGGACTGTCGGCGCTTAACAAAAACAAAGCTGCTACGAAAAAACGCAGCGACTTTTATTATTTCCTTGTAATCCGTCCGCACGCTCGCTTCCAGTTCCCAACATGATAACGTCGTTAACAGATACTTGGTTTACGTAACGCAAAAGCGTCGTCTACTTCGATATTTCATTAATCGATCGAAGAGCAGGGCGGCGCTGGCGCGAGTGCAGTGCGCCACGACACTGCCGGTATAATGACTATAATATTTTCTTGTATAATAAGGCGAAGTGAGCTTCGATCCCAAGAAACAATAGATTTTTTTTGTTGCACTCCGAACTATTATTATGTCGTGGCTGCTAACGGCATTACATTATTTAGGAAAGTTATTAAGGTCATAATGCCTGCGATGAGCTTCGCCCGCTTGACATTAAATAAACAATCAATAAATAGCACCTCTTTCCACATTGCAGTCTATCATTTTGTTTTAAAGTGCTAAGTGAGTAGAGGGTCAATCTCATTAATAACGTAGAACGCCGTTAGAACTAACCGTCGAAAGTTGCCAGCAAATATTTATAAACATTTTTTGATCCAAACATAAAAATATATTTTGTCGATGCCTTTAATTTTCCATCATTAATCGTTGGCATGCAACTAATAGTAATTGAAGTATTCAGAGAGGATGTGGTAATTAAAGCTAAGCTCGCAGTGACGGATTAATTTATTAACGTACCTCACAGAAGTAATTAATCAAATCTATTCGGCGTGGGAATGTCCTTTTACGTGATGCTGTGGCAAAAATCAATTCAAACGAAAACCCAATTAACCCGGGAGCACGAGCAACGCTGCCATTATCGCATCCTTCGCATGTGGTCGCTCGGCCACGTTGCGCGCTCCACTCCGCATACTGATCGACCCGCACCACGTTACAACACCCAGCGGCACATAGCGACCTGTGATTCTTCACACCAATAGAATAATCATATTTTGGCACAGCGTACCTAATGACATTGAGACCCGTATTTATAATCAGTGCTATGGATCTCAAAGCGATTTGCAAAGGATCGGTCATTTGTACTCTCCTTTCGTTTACTCTTGTTTTTTGACTTGATGCCAAAGACAAAGACGGGAATCTATCCTTTCTTTCCATCTCACTGTATGACATCATAGTACCGAATACGATTCGAACGATCAAAGAGAATAAGTCCCGATCTCGTCAGACGGACAGCTTGCATTAGTAGTTTAAAATTGAAGTTTCCCGATAATCGGTCATAACTTGAATTCTGGGTACGACTAGTAACGTCAATCAGACATTTTACGGAATTGACGGCGATCCAATTCGGAGAATAATGTAATTAACACAAACTTACGTATGTAAACAAATGTTTAATTTGCTAATAATGACTATTTGATATAAAATATTTATAAAAGCTATAAGAAAGTGGACGGCTCCAGCTCGGCATACCGACGATCTGAAAACACAGGGGGACGGACCCAGTCAAGTAGCGTTATTTAGAGAAGAGTTATATCCGGTAATTGATTGAATGGTTAATGAACGGATAGACTAATATTACTATACGATGTTCCAATGTCTAATAGTAGATCTGCTTTCCCTCACGGCCGCGCACCCAGCTCGCGCTCCCTGTATATTTACCCCACTGCTACGACGTAGCCCTAGTAGCGTAGCCGGCGGGGTTCGTAAAATAGAGGACTAACTATTATTTTATCCTGATTGTGTACAATGTACAATGGTGACATGAGATTTAACATAGCATTCGGAACTCAACGCATCACTGAAGTATAGATTTCTCATTGTTGATTCTAAAGTGGCATTAAGCGTTGGTGCCGGTCGGTACGACAGACCACCTGGCGGCGGCTGCCATTATATATTATAGGTGAATTTACTTTGGAGAGACCCTTGAATTGCGTTACTTCGTTATATCGTGACTGTAGAAAATATCGTCGTCATGTTAATATTGACTTACTTTTCCTATAAATACCTACAAACAATAGTTCATTATAATTACTAAATAAATAAACAAGGGAGTTAAGTTATAAACATAGTGAATTATACTTCAGATGTAGAATATAATGACAGTTATTTCGCAATATTTATACACCGTTTGCAAAAATTCGTGTCGAAACAAGAACGAGATATTGAAAGTAAGCAAGGCTGCTGTAGAACGTACACAAATAACTGTAATCGATCAATACATTTGTCAGTTGTGGAGAGGACACCGTTATATATAACGAGGGTCCTGATCCTGTCAATGAGACGTGTATTGATGTCACAACATTTTGCAGTCCATAATAAAATGATTGTAATGTATCGGTTGTAACCTCACGGTTCACGGTACTCGTTACACGTGTGACGTGACATCAGCGGCCGTTGCTGACGAGTGTATTAGGTATACATTAACTTTATATGAAGGAAAACAGCTCTGTTTGAACACATCTTGTTAATGTGATGTGCACATTACACGTTGCACTTCAATTTATCTCTCAAATGTACCGTCAACATGTCAATTGTATGTAATGTTCCGTTTCTTATTAGATATTACACGTATACAGAATACGTAAAATTGCATAAATGAAAGAATTAAATAAATCTTTGTGGACCCAGAAAACCCAAGTGCGAGTGCACCTATCACTTGCGTTCGCGCTACATAATTTTCCACTATCATTACATATCACACTTGTTCAACGCCAGGTCTAAGTCCACGGCGGCCGCCGACATTGGTGCGGGCAGGGGGGGGGGGGTACCCCCGGGGCGTGGCCCAAGGGGGGGCTTCACGCCCTGGATACAAAGGCG
>DWPA01004823.1:0-12440 GCA_018251375.1 Calpodes ethlius | reverse complement strand
TTATCGCTTGCCTCGGTGAAGGAAAATATCGTGAGGAAACCTGCACAAGTACACCAAGATGTTCTCGAAGGTGTGTGAAGTCTGCCAATCCGCATTTGGCCAGCGTGGTGGTCTATGGCCTATACCCCTCATCTCATGAGAGGAGACTCGATCCCAGCAGTGGGACAATTATGGATTGTAATGATGATGATGATGATGAATCAGCGTCCACACCTTTCACTGACTTCATCATTGTGTTATCTTTCTTGACCAATAATACACTGGTGATGCTACCGCTTACTATGTATGTGTGTGCGCAGTGTCGCAGGCGGCGGCGGCGGCGCGGCTGCGGCTCGCGGCGCTGACGGTGTGCGGCTGGCACCACTCGCACCCGACGTTCGCGGCGCGGCCGTCGGCGCAGGACCTGCGCACGCAGCGCGCGCTGCAGCGGCTGTCGTGGCGCGCGCCCTGCCTCGCCCTCGTCACCTCGCAGCACTGGCCGCCGGGCCGCGCCGCCACTCAGTATCGGTATAGTAGCCACGTTGAATTTCAAATAAATTAGCGCTGCGTGCATTTCGAAGACTAGCAACGGTTAAGGTTATTTTTTTAGTATATAGTTGCATCCCCTAATCTTGTTGTGTACGAGCAACGTCTTAGTTATGTGATTATTGCGTCAGCAATTTTATGCCTTCACGTGCTCAATATTCCCTGATATTACTGTGGGCGACTGACTGACGGAACTGGGTATATATGTTATATTATAATAAAATTAAATATGAAGTGTTTATTCTGTCTGTGTTACACAAATACATAACAGTTGACAATACTTAAAGCCAATCAAAAAATATAAATAAGTAATATTTAGAAGTAATGTTGAACAATGGAACTGTGGAACAATTAAATGTATATGGAACAATTAATTTTTATGTGCCAAGTACCAAGAACATAGTCACCGCTGCCCATTCACGTCAGAAACAACATACGAACAGAAATAATGAATCCTTCCTCATTCCCTAATAACTTTTGGATAATTGGTTAACCATCAACATTATTCTGCAAAAGGTGCTTTAGAGTAGAAGACGAAGACGAGGAGACCGACCCGCCGACGGGCTACCAGTTCAGCGTGAAGCTGGTGGCCGACCTCAACACGGAGAACCTGGACCGATTCCTTGCTGACCTCAAGGAGATGGTTGATCTCTTGGACACTGACGAGCTCAGTGTCAACATGAACACTGATGTGTGTCCCCAAGCTGGCCTCACCTACTTGGAAAAGGTGAGAATTGTTTTCTACATCAATTTTTTTTTCAATTTATCATCAAGTTCAAGGACATTTCTTAACATTCCCATAGCATGGGAAAGTATTTGAGTCCTAATGCAGTAGATCCAATGTACAGTTGGTCTAATAAAAATACATGGGTTTTCTGCCAGACGTTTGATATTTTTTCCTGTCTAACTTCTTCAAAGGTTGTGTGGAATTAATAAAAAAAAAACTGACACACCCATGATCCGAGAACAAATATTTATGTGTCACATAAATATCTGCCCCGGCCGAGAATTGAAACCAGGACCCCTCGCTTCGCAGGCAGGGTCACTACCAACTAGGCTACGTGGTCGCCTAAGTGTTACTAAATGGACACAATGTGTTAGAAATTGTTAAGTAAATAGTATTCGGTTTACGTTTAAATATATGATATATGTAAATGTTTTCAGTGTATATCGAGCGTGTCGCACCACATGCGGTCGGCGGGCTACGGCGACCGCGACCCGCTCGTGAAGCACCTGCTACAGGGGATCCGGGACATCTTCAGATAGCGGCCGGCTGCCCCGCTGTTGTGATCATTTGAAGTGTTCTTCACGCTCCGCGCGAGTCGCGGTGCTCCGGCTGCTGCAGCTATCGCGCGGTTTTTAAAGTAATAGAAAAGTGTTATTTATGTTGTAAAATACTTTGACGTATTGTTTTCCATGGCCTGCACGCCTGGCTCGGTTTTTGTATTTCCAATGAAAGTAACTAGAGTTTTTTGTAAAGTTTGAATATGCGTAAGCTATTTATTTAGAAAATATTGTTATTTTTTGTTTGTTTCGGCTGAATTGTGTAAATACTATGTGTACAATTGATGTAAAGTTTAATTTATTTGGGACCTTGCATATTTTTTTATTGTTTTTTTAATTGTTCAGGCCCCTATGAAGTGTTATAGTGAAACTGTGAAAGTAATTAGTTAATTTTGGTTGATATGATGGTACCTAACGTACATCAACTGAGGCAAGGTATCGTTCGGAAATGGAGCCATAGCGTCCAGGCGAACATTACACTATTGTTTATAGTGCATTGACATGTACCTAGATTAATTTTGCTGCCGCGAACAGTAATTATTAGCAATAAGAATGTTTAATTATGTGTTAATAAAATGTTTGAATGTCTTATCCTTTTGTTTTCATTGCACAACTGCTAGGACAAAAATTAAGCATCCTTTGGGTGGTCGCTGTGTGGGGTGTGTATGAGTAAATTTATGTTAATATCCCAGAAAATGACATTTCTTGTCACCCACCTCTCCTCAAATTTGAATTTTATTATTAATAATGGAGGTTGATTTACGATGGGTGGGTTTTTTCTGTCCGAAACGACATTTTTCCGACTAACCATAGTAGTAAACTAATTCTGGTTGGTGGTGATATGTATGTTCGTACTTTGTTAGTACCTGCTTCCATTCATTGTAGTGCATGTTTCCTTTGTGAGAGGGAGAGAGGTGCTGAATGTGTTATAGCATATACCATCGTACATTTTATTACCGGATTATTGCGAGATAATTTTCTTGTGCAGGTAAAATAAAAAACGGGAGAATATGGCACAGTTCCAGTTTATTTTTATGATACATGTGCTAGATAAAAAAATAATACAGTCCGATTAGTAAATCTGTTACTAGAGGGCGGCGGAACCGCGCGGCGCGGGCCGAGCGGATAATACTAGCGATTACTTTACAATGTCAACGTTGCTCCGCCGTGCTGTCCGAACACTCTCCGATTGGAAAACGTTATACATTTTTAACAAGCTATTTCAACTTCCAAATATTTTGAGCCCTTGCGGACATTGGCGCACAACATACTCGTTACAAGGTACTTCGAGACGCTACAGTGTACTGAAAGTGCCTTACTTTTAATTTAAAAACGATATATTTCATCTATTTATACACAACTGCTGTGGCCGCGCGGCCACCTCCTGTTACTCTGATATTTCGCATGGACACAGTTTACAACGTCTCAGAACAGAAAGCCGATTCTAAGGAAGTCAGATGTTGCCGAGAATAAAGTGAGATGGCAAGTTAGAAGCGTCACAATTTAGAAAGCCCGGGGGACCGCCGCAGTGGGCTGCTCCTGAATTCGTTAATCGATAAACATTCAAATATCTTACTAAAGAAAACATTCATAAACAAATTAAAAACATAACAAAATTAAAAATAAGTCGACGGATTACTCTAGTGTGAAGCGGTCCCGGGCGGGCGGGAGGACGAGAGCGTGGAGCCGGAGTGGGAGGAAGCATCGAGTCTGAGACGCCCGCAGAAGTACTAGGATACGCGCATCCACAATGCGACGTTAGGCAATAAATAAAAAAAAATTAAATAATTAAAAAATAAAGAGTTCGAATCGAAGTTGCATTACATCTATATTTACAACGGTTACCTTAAACCTAATAGAAGCATCAACTATGTAAATTGTATCAACATTGAAGGCACATGTTTACGCACCCTATTCTCAATATTGTGCAGTGTTAGGTGCACTCGTCTGCCGCGCTGGCGCTGGCGGCGCCGCCATCGCGCGCACCGTGGACCGGACGCGATAACTAAATTACGTCTAACAATATGCGAAATAATAAGTACCATTACGGGGAACGCGGCCGCGCGCCGCCCGCCCGGCGACGGGCGCTCGCGGCGGGCGGCGCGCGGCCGGTGTAGACTAGCCATTGTCACTTGAAATTATATTAGGGAACTCAGTCTGACAATCGATAATCTAAATCTCGGTACAAAACACCGCCGCCGCGCCCCCGGCCGGGAGACGCTCGGCCTCCCGGCGGCGGGGGCGCGGGGCCGGCCGCTATATACAACGACTGGCGGATAACAAAACAGAAGCTTATTCTATTTCGCTAAGTAGACCTATTCACAGCTGCAGAACGGAAATCATATTTACTGTCCACTTAATATAAAATTATTTCATTAGATTAAACTTTATTGGTGATATTTGATTGAGATCCCATCATGCATTGGAAGATTTTTTCATAATAATACACAAATTTGGATTCAACATACGATTGGACGGAGAAGATACTGTTCCTTGATCACTATCAAAATTATAAAGCTGGTGTTAAAAAACCAACGAGTTGTCATAAAAAGTGCTAATTTTGAATAATTTCGATGTCACACATCAGAATAAACCGCTACCCGACAACGACCCGTATCTTCTCGATCGAATCTAAAACTTCATGTCAACAATTGATCAAATATAATTAAAAAACCATCACTCCTAACGAAGACACAATTATTTGAACAGAACACGTCACGTTAAAACTAAGTTATTAATTTAAAAATATACAAACTAAGCAGTCATTCAAGTAACACTAGGAATATTAGAAACAAAATCCTCGCATACCGTAATAAAAAATTACTTAAAAAAAAATATTGTACAGTAGTAAGCGTACTCAACTAGCTCAGAGTAAAAAAAATATTAAAAATAAAAAAGCTAAGAGTCGTTGAGGAACCCAATTTTAATTTACATCGTCCACCGTTTATACTTACTGCGATTACTCCTATCGTAATTTAAATAAATAATTTACAATATCTCTAGCGGCCGCCCTGTCTGCGTCGCGCCCTGGCGCACTTTATACAACATCGCAACGCGTCTCGACGTCCCGCGCACTGCGTCGCGCACTGCGCCGCGCACGCAGCTCTCCGACAGCGCGCGTCCACATCGGACACCATTTGCATCACAGTTAACATAACGGCAAGTATATGAAGCACGCGGCCCGATAATATTTTAAGATACGAAACACGTTTAATATGTCAACCTAGAACATTAAAAGTTAATAACCCTTCCCCCTCTCCTCCCCACCCGTGGTGTGGACAGAAGATGAATGAAACGGCGTGAATTTCGCATCGTAAAATATTATAACACCGGTCGAAACGAGTCGCCGCAAAAAGCATTACACTCCGTAGAAAACACTGTTAACAATAGTTAAATGCAAATTTAAATGTCAATTACAGTTAAAAAAAATGAATGTACATTCGTCTCACTAAACCTAAGGTGTAGAGCGTTTACATGTGTGCGGCGATGTCGAGCCGCGCCCAACTGATCATCATTTATTGCAAAATTATGTTTAAAATAGGAACATAGAAATACATATTATAAGTGAACTGGATTTTACAACTGGATATTGTCTAGCATTAATTACATTTTTACATATAATTATCAGTCATTGGATGTGCCGACGGGGTGCGGGAACCAAATTATACAAGTCACGACACGGATTAGGCTTACACGACTAACGTTTTGAAATATAAAAATATCATCTATTATTTACAGCAATATGTATAGAGCGAAATTCAAATATTACAATAGAAAAGTCCATCGCTTACCACTAGGTAATAGTAACCTACACTTACGTACTGGCGAAGCTCGCTCGGGCGACCAGTGAAAGAATTGTCGGAGCGATTAAACAATTTACATTAAAATTTTATTTATACAATAACAATTAGATTACAAAAATAAATATCCAATTGTACGATCGAAATACAAAACAAATCGTTAACAGGAGACACCGTTCAATTCGTTACGATACCTAACGATACGACCACAAGAATCCTTTCACTGCCGCGACACTGGCATCGTCGTTAACGACAGACAGGGCGACGAGCGGAACGCGACGTCTGCACCGCGCGGGGCCATCCTGATACCTACCTCACTGCTCGGGGATAACACTCACGTGTGCGGGACAACCCTACACCGACAGCTCGAGATACTACCGAATCGTTCCACTTGCATGATTCGTTAAGCACGAAATGTCCTCACTTAGCTATCGAAATGAATAAAAACCGATTAGTATTAGGTAGGTCGTAAATATTTCTTTATTTTATTACCCGAAGTATAAGTTTTAACGCACGTACAAACGGTAATAAATAAACAAATGGTAAAACCTACCAGCATTCATGTGTACTTTATGATTATAGAGATCGCTAGGGTTGTAGAAAATTATTTATTGATTGTTCTAGGACATTGCGCGCTCAACGAACCATACAGTCGGTAAAATGTAACACCCCTAATTCGTTCAAACTTCAACTACGCTGAAGTTTTCCTGAGCCGTGAACGTATATTTCGAAATATAACAGTAGTATTAGGAATAGAGGCTTGTATATTCGTTCGGTCTCTGTATGGCTTCTTTACTCGTGTTACCAATGACGCGATTCATGTCAACTTTTAATGGATTGACAATGTAAGAAGTAATGTCGCAAGTTGAATTGGCGATAATGCTGTCACGAGCATAGTCGAGGCTCGAAGGGTGTATTTCGGTGGTTGAATAGAGCTTTACTTCTGGTTACTTGCTAATGGCATTAGAAAAGCGAAGTGAAGCTCCCGAGGCTTGCAGTGACGGCTGTCCCCGGCAGTGGGCGACATTGGGCGGTAGTGGGCGGCAGTTACTCGATGCTCTTGACGCGCGCCATGACCTTCCCCTCGAACATGGGCAGCGTGTCCCCGTCGCCGCTCACCTCCTCCTGTATCACCGTGTTGTCTAGATCCGCGCACTCCGTTTTGAAGAAATATCTGAAAACCATAAACCGACCTTAAAGTTCGCTTTTAAAACTCAATGAATTAAATGTCAAAGAAGAAATATTAAAACTGCGTGGTCTGAAGAATCCAATTTCGAACGAATTACAACATTCTTCAATTAGCAGATATTTTGCACAATCCTTAATCAACATCACAAAAGCTTTACAAAAAGCAATGGTCCAAGACAAGTTCGTTTTTCGGTAAGTGAAATAAATGTTAGCGTTAGGTATAGTTCCATCACAAATAAATAACCGGTGTCCGAAATACACAAAGTAAAAACTAGCTTTTAATCCAAAGAAAACCATTCAATTATAAAAGACCACAATTAGCCATATTGAATGGCTGACTGTCGGATAGCAATTGTCCCGCGTCTTTGTTGAGTTACCTCCATACTTAATTATACGACAATTCCATACAACCTCATTTTTCCGCACTTCGCGTCTTTGCCATACATTTTAAAAACGTGACGTCATCATAATATTATTTTTTCTAGACTTAAAACATCATCATCAAGCATACTAATATAATCTATATCCTGTAGAGGTGGCGACTCACCTATAGTTGCCCTTCCACGGCAGGTAGTCCTTGAAGACGCGCAAGGTGAGCGGCGCCGCGGGCAGCTTGAACCGGTAGGGCACGCTCTCGTCCAGGAAATTGACGACCACCACGGTGTGAGCGGACTCGCCGCCGCCGCTCGTGCTGCTCGACTTGCTGCCACCGCCGCCGCCCCTGGAATAATAATGAAAGTGTTATAATTAATATTTATACTTAACAGATACATATTTTTTTCACATCATATTCGTGTCGTTGCCAAACTTCGTTTCTGGTCCTTAATAACAATAAGAGAATCTAAGCAATTCGTGATGGTCAACAAATGTAATTTGGTATACTTCAGACTCTTTTGAGAACATTGTAAGCAACTCTTAGCTATATGCAGGTTTTGAAGAATGTATAAATGTACAAAGAATGTATAAGTGGGTACCGAGTGCGTGCGGGCGGCTTGTCGCGGCGCTCGGCGGACGAGGCCCGCAGGCGCTCGGACTCCGCCACCCACTGCAGCAGGCGGGGCTCCGTGCTCGCCTCCGACACCACCGACACACCGCTGTCCGTCAGGTCCGTCACCGTCTTCTTCGACGACGATCTGGAAAATAAACAAGTACACTTCTGTGAGGGGATTTTAACCACGCGCGTTGTAATAGTAGTAAATGATGAACTATTAGAACAAAAGTAAGGGATACTTTATTAATCAGTTATTCAGTTTGACGGCTTCATTTTTTTCACATCGTGATCGTTAGTCTCCAACATATGAACGGCAAACCATCCTAGCTTATAGGAACGTACAACCGGTTAAAACAGGTTAAAATTTATCCTTTGGTCTGTCTGTCTGCAATGATTTATATAATCCATCAACAGTTGGCGCTCGACAGTAATACAAATATCCACTATTAGTAGGATAGTAGAATTATCTGAGGTAATTTTTATCAGCTTCTTCAATTGTATCTGATGGGAGCGGGTATCTAATGGAATCACGAAGTTCGCGGTAACTTGTTGACTTTTCTATCGTACTCCTGGTCATTTTATGAATTGAGATAAACTACCATACCTTATATCGACCTTTACTTATTCAGCGTTGGAAAAAATCTGCGACTGAAAATAACTCTGCTAGTTCTATTCCTTAATTTTATATCATTACGATGGATATCTCGAGGTACCTGCGAGTCAACGAGTGCGGATGGAGCGGTGCGTCCGGCGGCGCGTCGAAGTGTCCCGAGTCGGCAGAGAGCGCGGAGGGCGCGCGCCGGCCGTGCGCGTGCGCATGCGTCCCGTGCCGCCCGCGCGTGCGCCGCCCGCCCGGCGGCGACGCGCCCGGCGTGCGCTCCGACCAAACGCGCGACACGTGTTGGTCTGTAATGTACACATGAAAATTTAATTGCAGTACTTTTAATAAAACTAATTATATCGTACTTATTAAACTTTGATACTTAGTAATTTGATACTCAGTAGCGTTTGACCCCGGCTTCGCAGGGGTAGTAATGAATTGCATATGGCGATTATTGCTTGAAGTTGTGATATTTAAATAAAAGATGTGTGGCTTGCTCAACGATCTATTTGACACTGGATAAATTATAAACAACAAACTTTTGTAAACACCAAAGACGCGGCTAACAAGCACTATCAAATCAAAACTTTTCATTTATTTTTTATTTACACATCAACAGCATAACTTTTCTTAACTTAGTTTTTACTATATATGTTAGTTGACATGTGTACATGTCAATTGTACGCGCGAATAGCATTAGTTACAGACAGTGCTTATATGAATTTTAAAATGTAATTATAAACTTAATAAAAGTTAAATAAGGTAATAGATCTATTTCAAAAATTATGAGCTCTTATTATATTACTTTGTGGTGCAAAAATAAATATAAATGTATATAAATGAAGACTTAGTAAAAGCTAGATCTATTAAAAAGCAAGTTTTGCAAACTGTTTTCCTCGCGTAGTCTGCTGTAATACTGAAATTTCTGGTTTGTCTTATAATAAATTACAGTAACTACGTTCTTAATATAGCTTCAATCTTACCTATCTTATTATATAACTAGATGTTACACGCAGTTTCACCCGAGTGGTAAAAAGAACAACAATAAAAAAGTTGTCGATTCCTTTCTGTCGTTGGTTGCCAGTCAACGCTTTGTTGTAAATAATTTTCTTTGATTTGGATGAAATATACATTACAATGGATCTTCCTATAGAAATAAGATGTTTCTCCCACGAATAGAAAGAAGCCTTAAGTACTCTTCATCCGCCCAACTATCTCCACACCAAAAATCACACCATAACGACGCTCCGTTGTAACTTGTAAGAAGGACAAACTAACAAACACACTTTCATTTACGATATTACTATAGATACAGTGAAAATGTTATTCTTATTATCTCATAGTCTTTCACTTTCAGTGTTTGTTTTGTGATGTATTGATTATTTTATCATTCTTTTCATCTGCTGTGTGATGACCCTTATATTCATATAAGGGTACTACTTTGAAGTAGAACAGTACAAAAAAACGTTCTGTGCTAATTTTGTTTTGTGTCTTTATTGAAGGTACAGTTCTTATAAAGTAAGCAATAAAAGCATATCTAATTTCATTTACGAATGTATTATAAGCACTCATTATAGATTCA
This sequence comes from Calpodes ethlius, assembly GCA_018251375.1. Classification (NCBI taxonomy): domain Eukaryota; kingdom Metazoa; phylum Arthropoda; class Insecta; order Lepidoptera; family Hesperiidae; genus Calpodes; species Calpodes ethlius. The sequence goes on along the minus strand of DWPA01004823.1, from coordinate 2,469 downwards.
TATTAATCAGGTGACGGGCGCCTATATACTAATTGACCAACGGACAATGATCCATGTCGTGAAATATAGACAAAGAAATCGTTTGCTTGTCCAAAGCAGAGCTAGGGGAGAATTTTTGGTGCATCGATTCCCATGGGGGATTCGGATTCTAGATTATTCCACAACATATATGGAACTAGAGATTGCTTTTAAGTATTATCCAAAGAGGTTTACATTTACCAGGGCTAATAAAGACCACTTGCTTATTACAGCCTTCATTAAGTACTTCTTATTTTAAATATATATATAACGTTTAGCAAATCTTGTTCGTTTTCCAATAAACAAAACTGAGCTATATTTTATAAGATTATCAATATAGCCGAACTAAAATTATTATAACAAATATATGTAAAAAATGATGACTGACCTCGGATATTCGTATTAACACACAGAGGATACCGACAGTTATAATTCAAACCCAAACACGAGGTAGCCTGAATAAAATTGCTTTATGACAGCATTAGCACCGACGATACTAATATTCTCTTAAGATATTCCTCGGAGTAATCGCGCTTTGAACGTTGCATACTAAAACCCAAAGGTGGTCGACTGCTTCTTCACATTATAACAGCTTTGCCAAATACAAATCAACTAACATGCCTAACCTTATCTAACTGAATTACTGCTATGGGAATTCGATTACGTCAGGTATCTATCAGGGCTGGTTTAGAGGTCAGGTGTTACGATTGGATTACCCTAGTTAGAGCCTATTGAACCCTCGAGACAGCATTTCATATGCGTAATGTTATACTCAATTGAAATGGTTGACCCGACCATACGTTTCTAGGACAGTTAAAATAATAATTATAGTTTAAACCACGCTTTTAATTATTGTCACTCCGGCTTCATCATTGGTCCCTGGATCATCTAACACCAAAATACTTCCCGGTCTCTGATTAAACAGAACGATCTAAAATTATTAAAAATGATTAACTTTTTAATTATTCTTCATCACAACCCATAACAGTCTCACTGCTGGACTCAGGTTTCCTCACACTTTGTGAGGGGTCTACTACGCTGGCCAAGTGCGGATTAGTAGACTTCACAAACCTTCGAGAACATTATGGAGAACTCTCAAGTGTCAGGTGTCAGTGTCTCAGGTTTCCTCACGATGTTTTCCTTCACCGAAGCAAGTGATCATTACTTGTAATACGTATATAACTTTTTGAAAATAGGGATGCGTGCAGGATTCAAACTAACGCCCCCACTAGGCTATCACTAATCATTGTTAATTATACTAAATGATTAAAAATATTAATCATTATAAATATTTTTTATACTGATGAATTAACAGTATAGAAAAGATTAATAATTATTAAAAAAATAATCATTTCAAATCATTCCTAAACATTTTCAATCATATTTTATTGATTGAAAATGATTTAAAGGGATTAAATTTTTTTTAATCAATTTATGAATCAGGAGTGCGACAAATTACTAACGATTACTAACTGGACGTTTACTAACAGAACTAGCCCACCAACAGTCCTCAAGTCCACAGTCCTCTTACTAACGAATAATAACAAACTGATATTGTTATTAACACCAAATACTATTATAATTAACTAAGATCAGTGTATTGTTGATAAATAACAACAATGAAACGACAATCTATCCACGTCGCAATTGACGTCACATCAAATTGAATAATCCATTGTAGAGCTGAAGATGCAGCCATGTGAAACGCATAAAATTAATTGGTTCACAATACTATTTGATGATGATGTTTCACCGTGAAGCTGAATATTTGAATTAATATAGATATATTATTGACACGTTACCAGATTACAGTCATTCCTGAATCATCGTTACAAGAGTATTCTTATATGTGTGTATGTGTTTGTGTGTGTATGATACTGCACATTACAACAAAAATAGCTAAGATCAATAAGTTTTCGAATCTCAAGAATTATACTCAATTCCTTCAATTAAACATCTTAATCTAAATGATCTTCAGTTTATTGAAAATAAACATTTATCTTTCACATAAATGTCTGTTCCGGCCGGTAATCGAACCCGAGACCACTTCCTTCTCGGGCATGGCAACTATCAACTAGGTTACGGAGCCGTGAAACTTGACATGACTCACACCTCTAAAAACCCTTCCAAGTACTGCGTAGGCATTCACCTTTATAAGTATATGTATGTTAGGTATAGACGTCGAAATTGAAGACTCGATACTCATATTTTTTATATAATATAAGTCAATGCTTGACTGCTATCCCACCTGATGGTAAGTGGCGATGTAGCCTACGATGTTGAGCGCACTAACTTATAAAAAGTCTATTCACTCTCCTTTTGAAAACTCCCACATTATACACAGGTGGGAACACCTGCGTCGGTGTTCCATTCCTTCGCAGTACGCATAAGGAACGACGACGCATGGATCTCTCATCAACTCATGACTCTCCAAGACTCCTCAATGAAAAT
>DWPA01004822.1:0-12441 GCA_018251375.1 Calpodes ethlius | reverse complement strand
TTTACTAACAATATCTTAGTTCTAAATTTAAAACACTTAGTTCCTAGGGATTTAAAGTAAAATTTTAATCTCTGTTTGTTAGGAACAAACTAACTCTTTTCAAATATAATTATGTGAAAAAAAAATCTTAGTATGTACCTATTAACTTTGCTACAATATAATAAATGTTTCCAGCGAAACAAGTTAATATTAGTTATCTACTATATTTGATGTCAAATGAAAAGCCTAATAGAGTGAAAGTGATTTTGCGGTTGATTGAAACATTTCTGATGTATAAATAAAACGGTAATATCGAATACTCGACTCCCATGCGAATATTATTCCAGTAAGAAATCACTATATTTGTTCCTATTGATCCATTTATACGTATAGTTACGTATAATACGTATTTATATGTATAGTCTGTAGTTCGTAAAGTATGGGATAAACTATAGGATACAATGTAAACCCTGAAACTAATGAAATAGAAGAAGTTGGATAATATATTACTGATTTATTAGATAGGTAAGAGGTACGTCTGAAACACGCAATCAAGTAACGAAATACTAATAGATAATATTTTCAGCGGTATGCTTTTCCTTAATTAAATAGCTTTTTAAATTGTTTACATGTAAAATAAAAAGTACTAGAGATATCTTATCTTTAGTTGCTGATTTTTTGGCCATGTCAGACATGAAATAAGTTCCGAGATGTGATTCTTTGATGGGTAATGGTTCAGACGATTTGTTTTGTTTACGATATACTAAATGAAGTACGGGTTTGAAGATAAAATTGATTTAAGGAAGATATGTACCTCCGAGGTACCTTCTAAATGATCTACTAGTGTAAAGAGTCTTAATAAAGCTTAAAACTATTTAATCAGTTCTTACTTAAAGACTTAATTAAATTTTATGTTATTGCTTTGCTAAATTAAAAACAAACAAGAACTTGTAAATATCGAAGATATTTTTGGTTAGAGATGATTAATATGCTTTCTTGAAGTTAGTTGTAATTAGGGTGAAATTTCAGTACTCATCCAGAACCGGGCATTCTCGGAATAATCGATACCAACTTAATTGATAATTATTTGAAATACAAAACCTTAATACTTTTTTTATACTTCGTTGAACCAAATAAGGAGATTCGAAGAAAGAATTTTGTTAGCACTAAGCTAAAGGAAGTAGGAACTAGTGTTTTGTGGCTTGTGTTCATAGGTGGCAGTGACCACTTATCATCTATCTATCGTCAGTTCGTCTTGTGAGTTGTTAATGAAAAAACAAATCTATTTTTTTATATACCTACCCGTTTAATCATATTCACATATATATTACTGAGAGCTACGTCATATTTCATTTCTCAATCTAATATACATATGAGCTGATAAACTGTTAGTTGACCTGCGTTCTTTTTACATGAATACCCGATCAAAATACACACACCTTCATCATTGTAAGTATCAGCATTGATCATCTCCCTTGGCCATAAGTAAGTAACGATTTTAGGAAATCTAACTTTTTTTTTTAAATAAAGGAAGTCAGTGCTTGACTACTATCCCACCTGATGGTTAGTGGCGACGTAGTCTATGATGATGTACGCACTAACTTATAAAGAGCCTATTCATTCTCCAACTAAAGTGTAAAACCTAAATTACACGTAAGAACAACTGAAAGGTTTCCTTATTACATACATGTATAGAATTACACCTCACACCTACTCTTTAAAATATGCTGACTTTAAAATATTCAAAACAAAGATAAAATGTACTTAGTTTTCTGTATTTAGTACCTTTTTTTGTTTATATTGACAAAGAATCCTCTTATAATGTTAACGACAGTTGTAACAATGTATTGTACACATATACCCATGAACCTATACACACTGTACGTGTGTAGGTGTGTACCTAGAGACTGTCAGTTGCAATATGTAGGACGTAACATAACTTTAAATTGGACTAGTGTATCCAGTAGACTTCAATTAACAACACTCTCAACGTGTCCACTCTAAAACTATAGAAAATAAGTGAGTTTACTAAAAGCTTGTTTCCCTTTTATAGAGGTTACAATACACATTATTACTTTATACCACTTTAGTATTGTAAATATTGTAAAGATCAATGCCTTAAAGTCGGGTTTTGTAATTGATAATCTGATGGTATATAAAAACAAAAAGTCGAACCGACTTCAAAAATATCGACTCAAAGGTATGAAAAAATATATTAGGGAATTGCAGTAGTTTTTGAGGTCGGTGCCGTTGTTGGTATATTCAACAGTATGCTGACTGGGATTTTGTATTTTAATATTACCAGCAATAAAATGTCAAAATACCGTTCGATTATTTCCGTTCGTTAAAGAGATACATATATTGTTTCTAAATCACGTGATCGCGTCAGTTGGAATGGTCAATCCTACAGTTGAAATATTAACGATACCAAAAACGAACATCTAACGATTCAATTATTTCCATCCGTTGAGGAATTCCATTATTTATCTCCTGAACCCTACATTACATACTTATCATATTTATGTGGGAACAATTGGAAACAATTCGCTACACGATATTATTTAAATCATTCAAATGGATCAAACCGTCTTCAAATAATCGGTGGATATCCATAAAAAAAAGATTCCGGCGATTTGAGAACTTCCTTCTTGTTTGAAGTCGGTTAAAGAATAGGTATCGGAAATGTTTTTGGGACTTCGAGTGTCTAATCGGAAACGTAGGGTTTTGGGATAAGTAACTATCTCTCTGCAAATTATGTGTAAAAATAAATTTGATCATTATTTTGAACATTTAAAAGATAGCATCTTTTAAGGAGTAGATGTGAAGTGTAATTCCATACAAATACTAAGGATACCTTTCAGTTGTTCCTACGTGTAATTTAGGTTTAACACATAAGTTATTTTTCCTAATATCCTTACTTATTTATGGCCTTATTAAAAGCCGAGAGGTAGGTACGTAACTTGGTATGTCTAGGGGTCAAATAAAAATTTTACAGTCGTCTATGCATGACTATGGTTTATGTAAGTGAGTTGAAATACTCATTAAGATGTTAACTAGCGAAGATATATTGATATTATCATTTGTGCTTGCAACAAATGAATTGTTTAACATGTTATATCAGAGTAAGTTGACTCTACTGGCACACCTGCCAAAATTTACGGCGCCAGTTGGTCGCACAGCCATAAGAATAGATGTAGTCGCGAATTTATGACTCACTTCGTAAAGAGAGGTGCGCTTGATGAACCACGTACTTATCATACTATTATACTAAAACTGTAAGCAAAAGTTCTGTAAATAACGACTATGTTATATGTCGATTTCAAATATGTGTATTGTTTACATTTGATCTGTATAATAATTATTAATATTCAAGATTCTGTATTTTGCTACTAACTATGAACATTAACTCCATTGAGACATAATTTTAAAATAGACTAAGAATAAAACAAATGTTAATTTTGTATTGTTTTATTTTAAAGAACTGTACTTTTTGAGAATCGGCAAACATTTAGAATAAATAATAATTTACTGGAAGAAGAATATCTAAATATTTAAACGGAAGAAACCATCTAAGAAAAATAAAAACTTCTCTTTAATCTTTCGTGTTCGCAGTGAAATTACTGGGAGATCGTTGGTGCATTAAAGCAAAAACTTTTAGAAGGATAAATTTTACTGTATTTGATCAAGCACGTAAATGTGAAAAAGGGGCAAAGTTTTAAAAGGAAAACTTATTATAAGGAAAATAAATGTTAAAGGAGTGCTTTTAAAGATCGAAATGTTGCTAAGATTTATAGAAGTTTCTAAACCATTATTATGGTTATAACTATGGCATATATACCTCTATATTTGATGTAGTAATATGATGGTCTAAAAACCGTCACAGAATTTTTCCCCCATATAATGGTATGCCGCATAATGATGTCGTGGGGGACGTAGACTGACACAATTAACACATCTCGATTCTATACCCAGAATCCTAACAGATCCTAACATGGGTTACAGACAAACTGGGTTAGGGATCATTTATGTCAATTGGCAATCATTTTATGTGCATAAAAATTGTAGGTTATTTTTTTAAATATGAGTAGTTTATATTTAGGTTCTGGCCAATAACTAAACCGATAGTGTAATAGTTTTTTGGAGTTTATATTTTTCAACATAATTAATTATAAGTTGCTTAGCACCGTGATTGCGGGATGAATAGATTAAGTTTTAAGGTTCAAATTTTATAGCGTAAATATTAGTAAGTAATTATGGAAGCACTAGTGTGGTATAGTATAATTATTTTCAAGAGAACATCTCGTTAGACATATTGAATGTTTCTCGCCTAAGATTAATATAACTTAAATTAAATTACGTATTAACACGTCCCAACACTGTAAAACTTAAGTTACACTTTGGCAAAACGCGCCTGCTTAAAGTTAAACACGGTATGATATAAACAAAGTAGAACTTCAATTTTGTTGTCAAATACATTTCGCAATCGACAAACAATATCTGATCTGATGACGTAATCTTATAACGTGTAGTATGTGTAAATGTAATGTATGTTTTCTCGTATAATCTGGACTCATATTCTTTTGTACTATATATTATAAAATGTATAATATTTAGCAATAAAATGGATTCGGTAGTGCCTGCAATCCGCATAGAACATAATAAGTAGTTTTCCACAGCCAAGCCCGCGATTTAAATAAAATTATCTTGGAACGTAAAAAATAAAAGGGCTATTAATATTAAGTGGGAAATCCTCGTAGACTGCGACTAACGTTAAGGTGTAGCCACTGAGAACGTAATCCAATAAAGAACAGAATTGAATCCATTAATTATTTTATCCTATAAGTGTCCTGCAATTATTCAAAGCTCGGCTGCCTACAGAGTACGCCATTTATAATGTGTTTTGCAGCTGTCGTCCTTGTAGCTTATTGAATGAAATCTAATATGTATACCTTTAGCTTTGCTATTTGTAATGCTAAAGGAAATTTACCTAACTATTCCATGTGTTTCATTATTAATATCAGAATGTTTTGCAATGTGAATATTTTATAACTGTTAGGGGGAAAATATTCAAAAGGTTTTCTGTCAGAAAAGGCCCAGGTTATGAGCGATTGTAGTGACAAACTGATGTAATGATATGGTTTAAGTATTAGTAATCTGTGTTCAAAAGGAACTCAAAAAGTATGAAAAAACCGGCTTGCGTTGATATATGTAACTTACCTACCTACCATTATTTACAAGTATGTCCGTGGAAACTACATTACGATTGTTCCTTGTTTGAAAGCAACCCTGAGTGTAATATCCTGTTATTCATTGCTTATCATAAAAGTGCGCTGTTATTTGAACTAAAGCAATGCCTATATAAAATGCATATGGATAAGGGGAATAAATGTATTTCAACTTGCATTATTGGCTCATATAAAGCAAGTTTCATGATCGTAGAAAGGAGTAATTGATGGATCTAACGCGAATTAATAATCTTTTGTGTTCACATTTAAACTTGCGAAAGAGGAATATTGATTGTTAACACAAGTTATTAAATTAGTAACAAACTTGGTACCTAAGATATTGGCCTCATTTCTTTGTTATATACGAGTACAATGTTAATACGCTGCGCAAGAAACCCGCCGACTCTATTTTCACATGTTTTATCTAAACAGATAATTAAATACGCATATAGAATATTTAAAGATTAAAAAAAAAATTAATGCACAGATACAACATGTAAATAGCGATTTTTTAAGTTCAAGGAAATCATTGTACAGTAGTCTGGTTGATTTAAAAGCTTTTAAAGTATTCACAAAAGATTGCCTGTGTATCTAAGGGCAGCGTCGAATATCAATACAGGTCCTACGTTTTTAACGATTTTTCTTTACGAGATTGTGCGCACTTTACGTTGACTGAAAGTATAGCCATGAATTGAGTTATTGCTGAATTCAATCTTGTGTCCTGAACCTAAAGCGGCTTTTCCGTTATCATAAAATCAGCAGATAATTTTGCTTGTGCTGTTTTCTTTATAGTCAGTTTATGACCAGTCGTAACGGGAGATTACATTTCATTGGATTTTTATTTGGATAGATATTAAAAATTAAGTACTACTTATAATGATATTATAACACAATTATTCCTTATGTCACATTGTGGATTAACGTAATATATTGACTTTTTAACTACCATTAGCGGGTCGATGGCTGCGATTTGTAAAAAAAAATGAGTATTTGCGTGACATGTAGATAATGATATGCTCTATCTTGTCGAAACCGTGGGGCGGCGTGCGATATTTTGACACTATTTTCAGTATTCAAATACTGAAATCTCAAACAATATTGATTCCTAATGTAATTCCCAATCGATCGACCCTATGCCAACATGGGAGCGAGCGTTCCGAGTTTCGTCAACTTTACTCGATCGCAACTTACTTCGGGCAGTATGATCCTTCTGATCACAAATACTAATTACTCCGAAATGAACGTAACTTACTACTTTTTATCAGGCGTTCTATGAATAATTTAGGTAAACTATACATTTCTCGTACATAAGATACTCTTTGAATCCCTCACAAGCCTTGAGTGGTTTTTTTTACTCAAATGTACATAAATGTGTATGATGATATAACTTGGGACAGGCGTGGTACCTTCATTTTTCTCACATAATGAAAGAAACCTTTTTTGAAGCAACGCGAGTCTTTTATTACATACCCACGGCCTCGCTTAGAGTCGTAAAAGGCGTAGTTATAGATATAGTGTGAAGGGATTAGGACATTTTTTTCTATTGTACGAACACAGGGCAATTTACACAATCGCATTCTGAGCATGTTTGATTATTATGTGTTGTAAGCCATTGTTTGCAAAAAAATATATTTTTATTCATTTTGTTTATAACATGAATCAGCCTAAAAACTTGTTGGTCAAATCGTTTAATATCAGCCGAATAAAAATATGGCCAATTGTCCTTTGCTTATTTATTACATGTTGTGGATAAAATACGATCGATGAATATGTACAGATTATAAAGCAATCTAAAGTGATGATTTGTTAAATGTTGCTTTGTTATTTCTTTGAACTCAATTAAAACCACTTTTTTTTTAAAACATGGTGTATATACCACTTTTATTTGAAATTAAAATATATTACACGTAAAACGGGTACTTACCAAAAGTGACAAATAATCCTGGTTACCTCGTAGATATCTCTGGATCCGCATAGCGCTGTTCGAACGCCAACTGTCGAAGATCATCGAATATCTCGTCAATAACGCTACGAGATACTACGAACGCGACGCGCTGGTCGCCGACCCTGACTTCGGCAGCATTCTCAGTTCACTGCTTGTCGGGCCGTGCGCCCTTGAGTACTCGAAAGCTAAAGCTTCAGCTTGCTTTTGGACAGATCCACCGGCGGACGAGCTGGTAAGTATGTTGGATTGTAAGACTTTGTCATCTTTCAGTCAGACTGTTTAGGCTGTTTACGTCACAAGATTCCATTTTATCAGTTAAAAAAAAATTGTAGGCCAGTACTTTTTGAATGGTAAAGGTACTTCCTTTACACAATTGTAATAAGTGGCTGTACTAGGTGGACCCATGTATGGTTCGCTCGAAGAGGTAGCACCGCCTCATCTATTTCTGCCGTGTAATAATTGCCTTATAACTATGGTGTTCTAGGTTGATGGATGCTCTAGGTGGCTGATTACAATTATAAAAAAAGTAATCATCGGTCCTCAGGGGTAGCAACGCATTTGCGACCAACTTCGAATGAGTATAAGTACTAACAACAGGACGAATCTACACTAACGGTCCTAACATCCGTAGGACTTTTACGTATAAATACTAGCTGATTGATATTATTTTTAACACGTAACTAGACTTACTAATTAACTACAGTCCTTGATACAGTGCTATTCGAAGATTGTAACATATGCCCATAGGCAGCAGGGGATGGTGGCACTTTAAGATTGTTTACTATGTCATAAACATAAATAAATAAGGTTGCTAAATAACCAAGTCTGGCGGAAGATGTGTTCCTTGTCGCATTACTAATTGCTCATTTATAACTTTATTGACTATCAGAGAAATGGACCCAAGGAGAACAGTATCTAGCTAGTAACGACCGCCCATAACACACATCTCACTAAAATGTAAAGACCGTAGTAAACAATAACGGTGTTCGCAGACGGGTGGTTGAACTGTCGTAATCTTAAAGAGGCTGTAATTTGAAGTATACTTATACTTTACAAATTAAGGTTTAAATTATTAAATTACTTTCGCACTTGCGATTCAAAGAATTTCAATATTATTTTTATTCGAAAATGAAGTTTCGCTAACTTAGGTATGTACTTTATTGTTATGAGTTGCACGAACTTTTAAAGAGATATTTCAGTACAGAATATAAAACTTATAGGTGCAACGACATCGCATGTCGGCTGGAACAACGACACCTCCCTCAGTGAGGAGGCCGATACTCAACTTTAGACGAAGTCTGAATGCTTCCTCGGACGATAGCGGCTCCGTTAGTGCAGGTAGATATTGATTTCTATTTTATTATATTAATTCCATTATAATTTTGTATGTTTTTTTTACCTTTTTAAAATTCAACTTTTAACCGCAATCCTGATTATAATAACTTCAGATTTTTATACTCACTACAATATACAAATTATTATTAACTTTTTACACAACAATGTCAATGGAATTTGCGTCAGAATGAACATAAATTTCCCAATCGTCAACGTTAAACCCTAGCAAGGCTCAGATAAAACTAAAACCATGTCTAAGACTTCACACATCAATCTAACTTCAAACATTTCGCGATCAAGCACTCGCAGACGATGAAAGGAAGTAAACATATTAAAAGAAATTGAAGTTAAATAAGAAAAAAAAGAAAAGGCCTTTTAACGTTTCGAAGTTTAAAAGTAACATCAAATCGTCTTATGGAATGTTGCCAGTGAATTTCATGAAAGCAATATAGCCCCTGTAAAGTATATTAAATGAAATACACAAATTATACAAAATAAACACCAATATCGTCTAGATGTACATTTAGTTTGTGTATTGCTTTAAGGTTAAAGAACTGAAGATTCTAATTATGCTTAGGCTTACTTTACTTTGGACTGACAATATTATTGGAATTCACTTAAAAGAGAATTAATGACATCGCCAGTTGAATAACTAATTATTACGAAAGGCTTCTATGTAACCCTCTAGGAGTTTTGTTATTGTTTGTGTATTTAAATGATAAATTTATGAATCATATCCCAGATGGAACTGCATCAAATCAAAAAAATGCTATAAGACGCTTCCGATACAAACGTAGCTAAGAAACGTCAATTCGAGGTCAACGCGCCTCACTCCCCACCAAGGTTTTCTAAGAGCAACCTTCAGTGGCTATTTCATATCATCTTAGACATAGCGTCCTTCGAAATGTGTGTGACATTTGAAGTTAGTAATATAAAAGTTTTACATGATTTAGACTTGGATCATCATCTAGTTCTACATCACTTGGGTTCCTTTGTGTTTTTCCCCTTCACGTGAAGATCACTAAACGGTACTTAGTAAATTGCTTTAAATTAGCAAACACTCCCTATACTGTTTTGTTTTAAAGTTGACGCCAGGAACTGTAGCGTGTCATGCAATTTTTCTATGCATAACTTCACTAGCCACGAAGTCTGAATTTCTACTCTTGAAACGTTCCGAAAAGTTGTAACTATAAGTTACCGGAAAAATATGAACTAACCCAAAAAGCTGTAAAGAATTACTAGAATGACATTCAAAAGACTTTTGGGGTTAAATTAATGGCGGTGGAATACTTGTTGTCTACAGTTATTGGCAGCTGGCGAGATCACACGTGTCAGAGAATGAATATGAGTATATGAAGTGGTTTGAACTACTTCGAACCCCAGCCGTTCAAATCCACATTGTCCCTGTTTCTTCTCGTCTGAGCATTCCCATGATAAAATTGATGCGTTAAAAAAATTTGGGTGCAATGCATTTAGTCACGGTTAAAGTTGGCCTACAGTTGTAAACCCAATATGTATATATATTTTCAAGGAGCGGCTAATGTCCAAAATATTGAAATATACGAGATATATTTTGATATGGATAGTAATATTTACGTTGCAAGATTATAAGAGTTATTTATGAATTAAAATAGTTCCACACCCTACAATATTGTTCGTCATAATCATAATCTGTTGATGGAATATGTGAAAGCAGTTTGGATTTATATGAATAATTTTTTTTAGGTTCTGGAACTGCAACAGTGTCTAGTGCCAAAGATTATGTCGAAAGTTTACACCAGAATTCTCGAGCAGCTCTTTTGTACGGAAAAAATAATGTTAAAGTACAGCCGGTAAGTGTATATAATATAAAAATGTGTTTTTTTTAAGAAGCCACGTGACAAAAGTAAGCGAGTTCTTTCAGATGAAGATTATCTAAATTATTTAAATTCCAGAAGGACGTAGAGGAACCGATGCCTGGATACTTAAGTCTGCATCAGACTGCAGCTGGATTGGTGATCAAATGGACTCCAAACCAACTCATGAATGGTTATGCTGAAAGCGAAGGAATTGATAAAAGGTCTATTTTCTTTTGCGCTTACATTTTCTAGTATTTGTGTTACTTGATTACTTTCAGACTGTTTATTGAGTTTGTGCGTGCTAATTGAGTCTGAAATTTTGTTTATCTGTTGATCGTATTAATTAGGTTAGCTTTTGTAGACGCATTAGTAGTTTATACATTACTTTGTAAATCAAATCATATGTTTTCTGCTTTTGTTGATTAAATAAAGTAACATTGTTATTTTTTCGATGTTAACTGATCGTTACTTACAACTTAATGCATAACATACTGTATTTGATTTATGAAAATCTTATTTTATTTCATGTAGTTTTTTTATTATGCATGCCATGTTCGATTAGTTCATGAAGGCAATGTCAATCGACAAAGATTTTTTAGTTTTTTAGTTTGCATTCGCTGTTCTTTAGTTTGATCATTAGTTTGTGAATATTATATATAGCCTGCTACGTTGTCACCTTGTGCATGCGTCTGCGTGCCAACACAAGTGTATTATGTGCAGCACCAGCCCCTGCACGGTGTACCGCCGACACTGCGCTGGTCCTCTATGTGTTGATTGGTATGTTGCTTGATTTTTACGTTTTTATGTTCTTATCTGTTGCATAGTTGCTATTTATTCTTTTACGTCTCCGATAAACTATTAACATTATCTGCATGTATGTTCTACCTCAAAATTGAATTAGTCTACTCGGGTATCTCGCAAATTGTCCGCAATAGAGGGACTTACATTTTGAGATTAATTATTAAGACTATAATGCTCTTCCGTAAAAATACATATTACTAATGTTGTTTCTACATAAAATAAGATAGATTATATAGACTCTATGGCGGGTAAGCTTCTTCGTCATGAATATTCACGTTCAACTTAATATCATGGACGGTTTATTTACCTACATAAGGATAAATCGGTGAAAAGAGGTTGCTCTCATATAATACATAAAGTTCCAAAAAAAAAATTATTCAACACGTCCTCAAATTAATACATTGTCTTTCAATATATATTAGTCTTAACCTACTGCACAGTACTGTAACTGAATGTGTACGCAGAATATATTTTTCAAATTGAACATTAATAATGTCTTATTTTTTAATTTCTGTCTTTTACGAATTGCAGTGTATATTGGGCGATGTCCCTTCAAGTTTGCGTATGGGAAGTCGTGTATGTTCACGTTCATCGATCTCAGGCGAGTGACGCTCTCATACTAGTTGGGCAAGACGGAGTGCAGCGGCCACCCATACATTTTCCTAAGGGTAAGTTGATTAATGAGAGTGACAATAAAAATTTTATCTTTTTTCTGTCGTTACGCTATTGGCTTAGTGGTTGTGATCGTCAGGTGTGGGTCGCTGGCAGGTTTTACTGTCCGTTAACAATCATCTCGAATGGCTGCCCTTCTGGTACACTCGTAAAGTGGATCGTTTAGGGCAGCTTTTACCTTGGCGATCCACATACCTTTAGAATTTTGTTCGGTCGTAATTAGGAACTAAAAGAGTAAAAAGGCTACAGAAATTTTAAATAGCTAATCCATTATGTAAGTTAAAATATCCTTTATATATTACAGGTGGCCATCTTTTATCATTCTTAAGCAATCTAGAGACTGGACTATTACCACATGGACAATTAGATCCTCCATTGTGGTCTCAGAGAGGAACAGGAAAGGTAAGATTATTTTGATTTTAAAACTTAACTTTGTTTAGAATTGTTACTTTATTTTTAATAATATAAACAAAGGTGGTGACTCGTTAGGTTTGAAAAAATATTCACCATCATATATTTATTGATCTCAGTAGCATTTTTTTTGTGTCTACCGGAAATCAATCTATCTATAAGTGTAAAAAGTTACCTACATGACGTACATGAGAAAATAAATATAACAACGGTTGGTGTGTTATGGAATAATAAG
>DWPA01004821.1:0-12441 GCA_018251375.1 Calpodes ethlius | reverse complement strand
ACTTTTAACTTACTCATGATTCTGGATACATCAGTTTTATCGTATGTTCACTGTGGATCAATCTTAGAGTTTTGTTTACTTACTAAAGGCTATCCGGGACATAGAAAGAGAGGATTGATGGTTTGCATTTATCTATTTCACTCTATTTCATTGTGAAACCTCATCGTAATTTGAATTTGGGGGTTATTTATTTGGAGAATTGACCCATGCTACTGCTGATTATGCCGTAATATATTTTGTTAAACATTTTTATATACATATACATTATAATATTGTCTCAGTCGCTCGTAAATAAACAATAGGAGGCAATAAATCACGGCGGACCAATGAGACAGACAGGACGCCGCCAGTGCGCGACGCGACATGTCCACCTTATCTCTTATGTGATAAGGTCGGAAGTCTAATACACGATTCAATGTATTTTTCGAAAAATTTGTAGAATGCTATTGTTTAAGAATAATAGACACGTTTTCTCGTTCGTTCTCGAATGTCATTTTCGGCGGGAAGGCAGTATAAATAGAGACCGAGGTAGACTGTTTATAGAGGTCTTACTTGGCCGCTTCCAAGGGCCATCAAGACGATTAACTTTCTCTGATACCTCTTCAACAATGATGCTGTACTCTCCCAGCTAACACGTAGCATTCATTGTCACCTGTCGGTGTTTAGTGGACAGGGGCCCGTGCCAGTTCCACATAACCAACACCGACGGCTGTTTGTGTATGCATGAGCATTCACCGCCTTCCTCCTGCATGGAGGGTAGTCCAATTCACACTAAACTAGATGCAATAAATAAACTGTTTATTCATTTTATTTTCAGTTATCTAAGTCACTAGTTCTTCCTATGAGCGATCAACGAGTCTGCTTCTGTGTTTATTAAAATGATTGTTTAGTGATTGTAATAAAGTATTTGTCGTCCATTTCGGCATTTTGGTGACCGCTTTAAGTCATGACACATAACATTATTAAAAAAAAAATACTTTATGGATTTATGATCTGTATACTTTAGATGGTTCTTAGTTTAATTTAAGTCTGTCCTAATCTTAAAATTTTTAAATAGATTTTTGTTTATATACAGGTACCTCGAATACGACAGTGCTGAGGTAAAAGAACGGTGGGGAATATGGAATATTTTATAACTTCTGGCAAAGATTTGACAATATAAGATACGGCATACTTCTGACAGAGATGTGAATATCATTCAACAACGCTTATAGCGACTTATTTTTATCATCATTTCAGAGAGGCGTATTTAAATATATTTAGGGGTATGAATTTCTGGTATCATGTACTGGTCTATATTTTGGATATGAAATATTAACTAATTTAGTATCCAGGCGACCACTGAAGATTGTTACTTTTACATTTAAAAGATGTAGGTATTACATATAAAAATTCAATCAAAATTATTTTCCTACATATACGTCCTCACAAACTTAAGACATAATCAAATACTCGACTCTTCACAACCTTCGAATTGTAATAATCTTTTGATTTATCCGCCCTCACAGCGTTCAACAGAGATCATAAGAGTTGATTAGTACGAAAAATATTTCTTGTGCCTCCGAAAAAATTCCGAGGAGTCCTCTTCAATATTACAATTTAATTTTCTTTTATGTGAAGCGATTACCATCTTACCTCGCGTCGAGTGTAGACTCGTCAGGGGCTTTATTATTTAGCGCGCTCAGTCCCGAAGTCCGCCTGCCGCTAAACCATTGACTGCTTCCAGCAATCTTAATGATTCGACAGCACTACTTTGACTATGAACTAGAAAGCCTTTTCTCTCAGTGATACATAACTTAATAATAATTCATTATTTTAAGATTTGTTTACTTCCAAAATATCGCTTCATAAAATAACATATTCATTTTAAGTATAATTTAGGTACTGAGCCATATGTCGCTGTTATCTTTACTTATATTTCAGCCCTTAACAGCGAAATTCTACAAAACATGTGTTTAACACTTCTACAAATAAATAAATATTATAGTAAACTTTTAAGTCAAAAGTATGATAACTCGAGAAGATGTTATTATAATGTTTCTTAATATTTTTAATAACAAAAAGACAGTAGTCGTCAACGAAATTTGGCCGCGTACTTGCACGTAAAATAAAACATAAGTTAGAATTTGTCGCAGTACACGCGACACCTAGCGGTGTAAATCCGCAAAGTTCCTCCTTCATTATGAACTTTGTAACAATTATCTGGAGTACAATAATTCTTGATAAAATTATGATTCCCTTTGGCAAATTAAATCACTAGAAGATGTAATCTAAATGGTTTGTAGGAGCAATTTACAATCTACCTACGTGTATAATTTTGGCGGTAATTACAGAATAATTTTGCTTTTTAAGTAGTTGACTTTCCATTATTATTGTATTTACTTATCGGCCCGGGTTTCCTATACAAAAATACTTTTTTTTTGTAATTCTTACACGTATAACAGAAAAATAATTATTTTCCTCATTTTATTCATTAAGTATTTATTACTTACTAAATGTTATCCGTGGCATCGTACGCGTGTTAGAATAGAACAGCAATAAAAAGGCTGTCAATCTATTCTATCATCAACAAAGTAATACATTGTTATGGATCTTTCCACAGAAATGAGACATTTTTTCGCAGTAAAAAGTAGCCTAGAGTACTCGTCGCCCTACCAAGTATCTTCAAGCCAAAAAATCACACCATAGCGACGTTCCGTTGCATCGTGAAAAAAGGATGAACAAACACACTTTCGCATTTATAATATCAGTATGGATTATGATTTACCAACAAACATTACCTACAAACAAAGTTTTCCAAGCTTTTCCCATTTTCCGATATATTGTTCTGTACAATATTAATGCGTAATGTATAGTTTCGTTTTGAAATAAAACCGAAGACATAATAGTAAACTCCGCGGTAGCCGCGTAGTTGACCGGTCAACCACATATTACGAGTATAATGGCTGCGCACATGAAGATAAATATCTGACTATTTATTTCGTAGAAGTGTTCCGCCTTAGTTTCTAACGGGCGCAATGAAGATGAAAAAATATAGCATATATCATTTAATGGTAAGGTACCATTCTATTGGTGAGAGCTTGAAATCTGACGAGTAGTTTCGAAGATTACGCACATACAAATTTACTCACAAACATCACCTCTTTATAATATTAATATAAAAGTTCGGAGCCCTGACTGTGTCATATATAAAGGATAGAACTAAACCTCATAGCCCTTAAAGCTCAAATTTTGCTCACAAGTTCCTTTCGTAATGCACACTAGTGCTAAGGTCGAACCTCTCGAAATACCCACGGGATGTGGAACAAATACGTTTCAAATTTTAGCTCTAAACTTGCCAACTACAATTTATTAGGAACTTCAAAATCACGTAAATATATCGATTTAATCACTACAAACTGCTATCAGGATTTTTCTAAATTTTCACGGAATCTGGTATAATGAACATTTACGTTAATATCAGTAGTAAGTAGAACCTTTAATTTTATTTCAGTTTATAATGGTATGATAAACATATCTGACAAACTGCGTCTGCGTCTTTCACAACTCGTTTAAAATTATTTCACTATAAACCTTACTAAAGAGCATCGACAATACGAATGTTATTCCGTTTCAGTATTCAAACCTCTAAGCAATTACTAAGTAAATACTCACAGAGATGATCGCTCGCTGGTAGGACAGCGTCGTCGCGGTACCACGCGGCCACGGACGAGTGGTCCCGGACGGCGGGCGGCGCCGAGCAGGCCAGCAGTGCGGGCCCTCCGAGCTCCGCCGGCGTCGACGTCACGTGCACTTGCCACTCCTGCCACACCACTGCCGACAAAATTATACATGAATTATACACATACAAATTGATAGGTATTATATGGTCGTGATTGTGCACATTTCACTATGTTACCTAATGTATTTGGTTTCGTCATACAATTACAACGAATCTCTTTATGTTGCTAACGAGGCCTGGAACATATTGCGCAGGTATAAGCGAGTGCCTTGATAGCATATTTGGTTGCGAAACTGATCCCGACAGCAATCCACTTGGATTTACGAACCACCATGATCAGGGTTTGCTTCTTAAGGCTGCTTATCTGAAGTAGCTAAGCTATGGATCAGGTATCTCATTTCCTTTGTTGGTTATTCACCTACAGAATAAAACAACGTGGTGTATTTTATTACCCATATATACCACACTAATAATAAAGGAGATAATTATGCGATAAACAAATTATTATCCATAATATATGGCGGTTAATAAAAGAAGACGTTAATAAAATCACCAAACACGAAAACTAAAATAAAATTTGAAGGAATGCCAAAAGAGTTTAATTTTTAGCGAACGCACATAAACGCACTTAAGGTTTTTTCGTTTAAATACTTTCGGAGATTGTTAGTTAATGTTATTGTATCTCTTACTGTACTGTATTGTATACAATTTTCGTTTTAACTAGTGTCCCGTGACATCTATCTCTTTTAATTTTAGACAGATCTGGTGCTTACCTGTACCATGATTGAGATATTAAGGAAAGCTGGTAGCCGGTAGGACCAGCTAACACAATAATTTTTCATGGGACCGTGAAGGAGACCGCGGTGAACCTTATTGTTTTACTTCTTAATTACAATACCTTTACATATTTAATAAAATTCAAGGTAATGAATCAAAAGCGTTGGTCTTAGAATAATTAATTATGATCTCAAACCTCCCAATTCTACGTCTGAAAGATCTGTCACACTGTCACTAGACAAGCTACAAACGATACATACGTTTTGAAAGTTTATCGAGGTTACTGTCTCACTTCCTTAAATTGCTTACTATTTACTATCAGGTGACATTATATGCAAGCATTAAATTACAATTAATTAAACAGTACAAAAATATCCGGAGGGGACAATTAGTGAATACACAAATCCGTCATCAAAAGCTTCATGCACACATTTTGTCTGTTCCACTGAATAAAATCCCACATCATTGTGAAAGTGTATACCTTCCTTTATATTTTATGTTATTGATTTTTTTCCCTTTGTTTTAATTTGTTATTTGGTACGACGCAGGTGTATCATTTCCTGAACTCCACATGCGTATGAATTCAGATCAGTTGAAAGCATCCTTTGTGCCAAGATTATTTTAATATTGTCAAAACACGGAGATCTCTACGAAATAATTCTGATTTTGCTCTTGATATATTCTCCGGGATTGTCGTTATTCCTCGGCAGGACGCCGGTGAATTTGCATCCAGAAATGAAGATATACGGGGAGCGTTGTGAATTTAATTCCTATGATACAATGAGACGTTTCCGTCGGAAGAGTTGGGACGAAATAGCAAGAGACAATACAATAACTTCGTTTGGTTTATATTCCACGAGCATTTGCGTTGTATGTAATTTTTTTTGTGTAAATATTCAATAACAGGTACACAGTTTCTTGAACTTAATAACACCGTTATCCTGCTGTTATAGTATAGGTAGATAATCGTTTAAAAAAATAATTAACCACTTTATCCCACAGTATGAAAGGATCAATTTTTGTACATGTAATTGGTTTGTGGTATTAAGTTTCAGAAACGTTTATTTGCATGAAGTTTGCTAAATAGATGGCATCATCCGTTATTCCTAAACTATATCAAAACACTTCAAGCAATTCATTTACTTTGAGAAAATTGACAGTAGATGGCGTTGTTAACCATTTCATTTATATTAAAATTAGCACCATGTTTTATTCTTATTTTTATAATTTATTATTGAAAACTTAGATTTATAATATAAATTTAGGCTAGCAGTCACACGAAGGGAAATTTGAAAAGGAAAAGCTTGCACAGAAAGGTTTATTTATTTAAAAAACATAATCCTCTAGATGAAAGTCATATTTAATACCAAATATTTGAATATTCCCGTACAACTTAGGGGCTATAAGCTGTATTGGACGGTGACTTGTCGATATCAGAACAGGTCGATATCCAGTATATTCGCAGTCTCATTAAGAAGCGTACTCGCTAGCAACAAATAACGGTTACAAATATAATTGGTTTTAGCTCTGGGTTAAAGACAACGAACGAGGTCTCCTAAAAGAGGAATAGGGTATATTAAGACCGATACGGTCCAGCAGCTCAGGACAGTCGGCCGTTCCTTAGCAATGTTTAACAGGTAAGCAAGACCTGCAATTCGTCGTCTCTCCTGCAAATGATTGACATAACCAGGCATGTATCTCTTTATTCCGAATCCTAGATAAGACAACCATCTAATAACTCTTCAACTATTTAAAACATTCCTATGTGGTGAATAAATCCAACTGAAAGAGAAGAGAAGAAAAGTGAAACCAAAACTAGAAGAAGAATTATAGTACAGTATAGTAGCAGTAATTGTGTTGGTTTCAAAAGTACGGAGGAGATGATGAATTTAACACCTTGGAGTTAAATATTTTGCAAACGGATTTCTTAATCGAAAAGCGGTCTAACAGATTGTACGTGTAGCGGGAACCTTGAAAAAAGAGGTGTATAAAATAAATATGACCCATTTTAGCACATGTGTATTATCCTACACTTATATGTCTTTAAAAGGAAAGTAATTTACAGATTAGTTACAGAAAAACAAATAAACAGTAACTTGCACCGGAGAGTCGCAGGAGATGCCAAAACACGATGTCGTCCGTTCTATTGACAAAATTCTTTATACATAAACATTCGCTTTAAAACCAGATTTCGTGCTCCTTCCTTTCTGGCAGTTTTATGTTTGCCGATTTTGTCACATATTGTAGACTTATGCTAGGAAACATGTAACAGAACAAGCTACTTGAAAACGGTGTAATTAAAGAAACAGATTTCTGAATATTTCTAAGTTTTAAAAAATTATTTCATAGTTAATTTAAGGCAAAGATCCATTTAAGAGAAATTAACGATTAAATAAAAATGTTTAATAAAACATTAAACTTAGGAATATTTAGAATAGTTTTATAAGATATTAAATAGTTAATTTATCTTATAATGATCGGTCGTGGCGGTTATATTATAGTGATCGACCGAAGTTTACGTTTCATTTTACGCAAAATTATGGCCGAATTGTCAGTATCGGCCACAAAATATATAAATTCTGTTCTATGTAGTTTTAGTTATATAGTGACTATTAATTATAAGTTTAACAACAAATTAGGTACCTAAATACTACCAAAAATTTACCTCGATTATCTGTACGTCCAGTATTGGGCATATAAAGTCTCAAACAGGAAAGGAATATATTGTAGACGTCAAATATAAATTGAGCTGACGAAATCTTACCTCACACTTCGCGTGTAATCGAGCATTAAAAGAAAATTTCTCAAAAGCATAGCTGTAGCAATAAAAAGAAATTATTACTTGAAATATCATTAGTGCGTCTCGGTAATGGTGAATTGCTAAGTCCGCCGTAACGCCCGGCAGTTACCGCTAATCAAGTAACGAAAGTTGTGTATTCATAAGTTCATGTTGTTTCCGAATCACGAACCGAGTACACATTTAATTTGTGTTTAAATTATGAATGTGAGCGGTGTCCACGGAAATTAGTCGAGTTAAAACTGGAGCGAGGTGAAGGAACTACTGCTGTAATTGAGGGACATCGTATAAGAGACTTGTATTTCAATCTTTTAAAGTTCTTTATTGTTTATTGAAAGTATTTTTTTATAATTACGGTACATGTGGAAAGGTAATTCTATCATAATTATTTACTATTCCTACCGTGAAGTAATTGCTTAATGCCGAACGACTTCATGGTATGTAGGCTCCCATTCCATCTCAGGGATTCATGGTGCACTTTGATGAATAATGATAAAATTTTATATTTACCTGAGGTTACTCAGGGTTGTAGACGGTCCCCACAGGTACAAACATTGACCCGGTTATATGTATACCTAGCTATTGTGACGTTTGGGGCAGTTTAGTAAGCCATGAATTCAATCAACTGTTGAAAATTCTGAGCCCGTGTGTATGTTAATTGGAAATTCTTTTTAAAAACAACAAACACGAATAAACTATTCAAAAACAATCCGGCTTCGCTGGACTTTTGTATTTTTAGAATATGTTTTAATTTATTAGAGTACGCGTGAAATTTTAGCTGAAAAAAATTGTATTTGAAAATGTATGGAAAGTTTCGGAATATCCGCTATCTATTCTGATAATAAAATAACGGGGTCAAATCTGAACACTGAATATTTTTAAAAAATATTTAATAAAGGTCGGCTTTGTTATCGACATGGAAACTAAAACAATATTATTTTGGAATCATTGTCTGGGCAACAATCACACGGATAAGATTAAAGGTAAGTAATTATTTGAAATTGATTGTAGATACGATTAAACTAGATACTAGTGTAATGCGCGAACAAGCACAAACTCCATTCTGCATTCAGAAACAAACGTCCGCGTCGTTAACACCATCTTGAATTCATATGACGCGAGTCATAATATAACGTTTAGGCAAATGTCAAGTGATAGAAATAGAACGTTTGAATACATATTTTCCACCGTTAGCCTATCTGCTACTTATACTAATAGCGTCTAGCGTCGTTATGGTATGATTTTTGGTTTGAAGATAGGTAAGAAGACCAAGAATACTATAGTCTACTATTTACCGCAAAAAACGTGTCATTTTTGTGGAAAGATCCTTTATGCATGTTTCAGTCAAATTAAAGGAAGCGTTTGACAACAAATCGTTACCTGGAAACCATCGATGGCAAGAAATTGACAACCTTTTTATTGCTGTTTTTTTACATGCATTACACGTTACTTGTAAGAAATTTCACGTTGTGAACATACAGCATACCTTATACTTTATTCTAATTTACTAATACGTATAGCGTTTCAGTAATGTTTCACTCTCAAGATACACTCAAATAATACTAGTAACGTTCCCCGTTACTAAAGGTAAAGGAAGATTTGAAACATGATGTTTACGACTGCGATTGAACATCCTAACCCTTTGAAAAGTGAATTTTGTGTAATATTCAGTTCCTTTTATGTCAGGTGTCTTACTGGCGATGCCAAACAAAGGGCGGAAGTTATATCTCGGTATTTTTCGGTACACTACTGAATTCGTAATGTTAAAATCCCTCTGGATCCGACGCATTGTCCGTACGATCAAAGCTTACCAATATACATATAAGCAGCTCGTAAAAA
Source organism: Calpodes ethlius (assembly GCA_018251375.1). NCBI lineage: Eukaryota > Metazoa > Arthropoda > Insecta > Lepidoptera > Hesperiidae > Calpodes > Calpodes ethlius. Next base: position 3,307 of record DWPA01004821.1, on the reverse strand, counting down.
TTTGTTCTTTCATTAAAAAAAACAAATGTAGATACAAATTTTGACGGCCAGAATGCTCGCATAAGTATTCTACAAATCGATTGCTTTTAGAACGATTTATATATTTATTAACTTATAAACATTCCAGATCATGAATATGATGATACTCACATGGGAAACGTGACGAGATTGTGTCGTCATCGGTTTTGAAAGATACTGCCTATTATACTCGACTGCGCAAAGGGAGGCTTTTTACGACCTTTACATAATTATGATTCTTTGTTCCCTCGAAACTACTAAACGGTTCAACTTATTTGATAAATTATTAGATTAGTCTCAACGGAGCGAGTGTAATAAATCACTGGACCAAAGCGTAAAGGGTACCTATTTGTACCTATTATCAAGAGCAGTGTTATGGTCCCCGGCAGACAAAACTTTATTATGTTTTATTGTCTGCTTGTTTTTTGCTAGTTTGCTACTAAAGTTTTCTTAATTGTAGATATGTTATACCGGAATATATTTTTAACCCATACCATTTATCCCATACCATCCATCCATACCATCTGGTAATATCTGCTAACATAAAAGATAGTTAAAAAGGCGTAAGGAAATTGCTGCCGTAACAACGACAGACATCAAGTTAAAGTCAAACCCTTGAAGCAGTATTATGGCACCGACTTTAACGACGAACTTAAATCGAGACACTTACACAGTATACTTACAGCACATTTTACAGTTTACTATGTTAACCGTCGCCGGTGCTACATTTGTAAATATGCCCTTCCCTTAAACTCAGTGATTTAGTGAAATATTTAGTGAAATAGTCAAGTATTTAGTGGATTATTTAGTGAAATAGTCAAGTATTTACTTACACACATTACTTTTTAAATGAACAAGTTCCATAAATGTAAATTTGAGTCATTCCACAGAACTAAAATCCATTAACGCTGAACTAGGGAAACATAAATAAGACCAGTATAGTTGGATTTTTCAAAATCTTCCTTTTTCCTTAATTTAAATTCGTCCTTTGAATTATTCGTTAAAGGAATACGAGGAAGCGTGTCGAGAACTTTGAGAACAGGTCAATAAACCGCCTTTAATAATATTTCAATTTATGTATGTTTCAGCTGAACAAAACGGACACAATTGAACACACGAGTGAGCACAAATAGGTACTTACAGTTTTCTTAAAATATAATTTCCGCAATGTTTCTTCGTGAATGTTTATTCTAAAACGGGGCCAGCGACAGTTCCCAAGTATTCATCTCTGTAAATTCTCGCTCAAGCGAAATTAATTCAAAGTAAAGTTTTGAATAACTGAAATGACCTCACCTGGGGTCCTGTTTTAGCAAATTTTCTGCGTCCGCATTAGGGCTGCTATCTCGCAATTAGCGGAATTGCCCCGGATTTTCTACAGATGTGCTATTTAGATAAGAATACTCTCTCGGAGAAAATATTTGATAAAAGGAAGGTGTCCGAAAAAGTAACATAGATACGAGTCACCGTAGGTTCTGCATGTTATAATTTTGATTAAATATAAAATTGATTTTTCTCCGCGGAATTACTAAATTAATAGACATTAGAAAATCAAAAGCGGATATACTTTCAATACGGAACTGTACTGTACTTTGACCGCTTTCTTCTTCATTTAGTTTTATTACTGATATACTTACTCGTGTCACTTGTTACGTTACCCATCATCGCGGAAGTGGATTTAGCAACGGCACTAGCGTTCAATCGACACGATCCAATAATATAATCAAAGGCTTAGTTTGAAGCATATAACGTTTTTTGCCAACCCTGGATCACAACCCTCGCCCCTCCCGCGCCAGATTCAATTAAACGTGCCTCATCCGAAGCCGGGCTGAATATTTTAAATTATGGCTAGAGCTATTTCATTCTTTTTGCATTTGTAAAGGAAACAGAATCTTACTTTGATCATCTTTTATTGAAGTTAATTTATTCGTTTTGTTACAATAAATTGAAAAAATATCTTCAAACGAGTATCATTACTTAGATTACGAAATGAAAAGCAAAGAGTCCGAGGCCATTCGCGTTGCATCCCTGATTTCTTTTTTATACCGAGTTTGAGATCAGCCTACAATCAGGATGTTTCATTTTATTATGGAAGTAATAATTAACTAATCCACAAGCGTCCTTTACAGTGCGTTTGTCATAAAATAGCAATCGCTTTGATATCATCAATAAAATCCATTATCCAATTCTGATCAACAATCGCACATACTAAGAAAAAAAGTAAATTTTGAGCTGTACTTAAAAAATTATTAACTTTCAGTTCCCCAGAAAATGACAAGATTTGCGGAGATCACAGGTCGCGGAAAATGTCTGTGAGAATTTTTAAAGTTAAAACACTCCCTACACCACTTGTGAGAGCTCTAGGATAGATGCCAGCTTAACCTCAAATTGACAATACTAACTGATATCAGGTCATGGAAGTCACAATACTACTCAATTGCATATTTGAATTAGTTGAGTAATAATTAATTGTATGTATAGGTACATAATAGTTGAAAAAATATAGGTCATCAAGTTTCCTTTATTTACTTATTTGGTTTCGAACTATTTACACGTAGTTAACAAAATAGTAATAAAAATGTGTGTATCAACGTGCGCATAGTACGAAGTTCCTTACATTTATTCTTCGACCCGAACGTAATTTAATATGGGTTTTAATATATTTTTTATATCTGTATATAATAGTCATTTAAAATAAAATACAATGTATGCCCAATATTACAGTGACTAGTGTATAACAAGCAGTCAAGCACTGTCTACAATATTGTTTTCACCTAAGCTTTACCTTATTACCGGTATAGTGTGTATCATGCAAAAGTTCCCTTCACTTTAATGTTGGCTAACCTGTGTGTCAAGAATTTGAATGCACAAATATTCATATGTCAGAGTTGCGTTGTGAGTCTTATTATTGTTTGGTAAAGAAAGAGAGTTGGTATTGAATGATAATACCTTTATAAGCGTAACTTTTTTGTAATGCACTTGGTAGATCACTGACTATATTCTTAATAAAATTTGTTTGATTAAAGACAATGATGATGATGAGGATTAAACTGAACGGTTCCTCTAGAATTCTTATTTGTAAATGCTTCAACATTGAAATCATACAAAAACTAACAAAACTGATATTAAAATGCAGTTATCCCAAAAGCACGCTTTAACAACACGTGCTATTCTAAAAATATAAAAATAATAAATGAGCCAGTTCTCTACACTCCCCGTTAAGGGGCCAAGACAAAACCATATTTATACTTCATTTAATCATCTTACTATGTAAACGCGTGGCCCATTATTT
>DWPA01004820.1:0-12441 GCA_018251375.1 Calpodes ethlius | reverse complement strand
CCTCGACACAAAATAATAATCACAACCCATAACGGTCTCAATACTGGACTGCTGACACAATGTGAGAGGTTCAGACCATAGTCCACCACGCTGGCTAAGTGCGGATTGGCGGACTTCACACATCTTCGATAACATTATGGTGCAGGTTTCCTCACTATGTTTTCCTTTAACGAAGCAAGTGACAATTAACTTTTAATAAGCACATAACTATTAGAAAATTAGAGGTGCGTCGAGGATTCAACCTCACGCCCCCACGTTCGGGGAACCAACGTTCGTACCACCAGGCTACGATTATCACTGCTGCTATCACACTGCAGTTGTAAGAATACCTTCATGATTAATATGAAACATATGTATTATAAAAGATAACAAAGTACAAATAAATCTCCTTCATTTTATCTGTGGAGTGTCTAAAAGTGTATGACCATTTACGGACAGACTTCAACACGTCAAACGAAGAAAAATAGTATTACAATTGAAAGGTATAAATTTTTCATCCGTAAGCAACAAGATCAGTTGAACAGTACGCTTTGAACTCGACAAGATGGCGGCCAGCTGTGAGTTCAAGAATCTTATAAATGATCGAATAATTCGTTGTATAAAACGGTACTTATAGGGAAACGGACTAAATCTTAAGTAAAATAATAGATAAGCAGTTTGGTGATAAAAAGTCGTTAAACCACTTTAATTAATTATATAACTATCAGGGTCAAATCGATACAATGATTATCTTGAACTTTATTTCATTGATTTGAATTTAGATAGGATTTGTCAGAATTGAAAACGATTTTTTAATCGAATTGTTGTGTGTCAGTTCATACAAGTATCACGCGTAAACTAGAAATGTATTAGTTAATTTAGTTGTAACCGTTTATCATTTAAATCCCCAATATAATCTCCTAATTAAAAAAATAAGGTAAGCAAAAAACTTGTAACGCAGGTAGAAATGTTTTATTAGCATAGAATTACTGAAACTAACCGATAATGGATAACTAGGTTATAATTAAATTTGACAGTGTCAAATACAAAACACAATATTCTGAGCGTGCCTGAAGTCACAATGCGATAGGGAACAGGATTAGACTATTACAGTGAGAAGTACTAAAGAGATTAGGCCATACGCTCGCGACCCTTTATAAATTTAACCTACTATGCCACCTATTTGCTCGGGTAAACATTAGGATTAAATTAATATACGCCTGATGTAGTTAATCACCTGAGTTGTGTAGAGCAATATTCAACTTAGATTATAACAATTCCTTGCAAATCCTGAGCCTAAAAGTATGGCGATAATAAATCAGTACCTTGTTCAGAATATTTTCCTATCATTTCTTTATCACACTCGGAGATGAACGACTTTCTAGGAATATTGAATTAGGGTTTACTCACAGTATACTGTGAGTACATATTTTGAAGAAATTTATTTTTATTATGTTGACAATTCGGCGAAGCTAATAGCGTTACGAATGGCGCAATATAGGAAAATTTCGCGTGGAAATTGGAAATTCGTTTTCCACCTACGAGTAACATCATTATTTATGGCGTATGAGGCAGAAGCGAACTCAGGTTTAAATGTTATTATCAATTTCGTGATATTATTTTGTTTAGTAAGAACTTGTGTCACTGTGACGTTCTGCGAGTATTTTTTTTTATTTTATTTTACTTGTATGTTTGTTCGTTTATTAGTATGTTTGTTTGATTAAATTTTACAAGCTGATTGAGGACTACTGATTCTTATCCTATGTAGTAAAAATTTGATGCAATACTTTAGTTCAAATAATAATGCATAACATTTTTACGACCAGTATAACTTGATACTTCACTTAGAAATAGTTCCAAATGAAGACCTCCTCGATGGTTAAAATTACAGCTACTATATTTTTTTCAGTATAAAAGCTTTACTTTTTCAACTATTCTTTTAGAAAACTATTAACTTATTCAATAATAATTGTATATAGGTATTATGTTTTGTTAAAAATATTATATCCAACATATTAATAATATAAGTAATATTGCAACGTAAAAGACTGCATCTATCTTTATGTCCAACCCAATACCTACTTCGCTGGTGTTTTTTTCTGCTAAGCAGCAAACGAAGAAACATCGAAACCTTTTACGGAGTATTTTCGCATTCATTTGTTTAAATTCGAACACGAAATGACTGCTACTGCAGTTCGCTTCTTGCGGACTCGACGCTGTGTAGCAAAGCAACGAAGTCGCAAGTATTCTGTCTCAGCGACGTCGCATAATATTTAGACTGAAACTATGCATTACCATACAAATTCGCAACCTCGAACGTAGTAGTACGACGTTCGTCGCGACGACGCACGTGCTCGTGAACTCTATCGTAGTGCGATATGATTCAGCCGCGAAAAAATACATGAGGATTTTCCTTTCAGAATCGACCCGTATACATATTCCATTATCTGCGAAATGGGTTAATATAGAGCTATCTTTTATCCGGGAGATTAAGGATGACATATGTTATTTTTGAGTGCGGGCGGTGTGGGTATCACGAGAATCTTGATGTACTGCGTGACTTACGCCGTAACGACTGCTTTGTTCACGACGATAACGTGACGAATGATTGATAATCGACTTTAATGCGTAATCCATCATCGATTCCCGATCGCTTTTCCTGTCTGATTTCTCGCAGACTCACAGTTTCCGGGATATTTATTGTTTTGGGGGTTGCATGTATGATACAATATATTATTGAGTTATATCCGAAGCCTTATTTTTATTAAATAGTTCTTGTAAATTATTGTTATACATATACACGATTTTCAAGTAAAATCCATACTATTTACAATGAGTTTGTCAATCAACCTATTAGTCTTTTCACAAATCACAAAATTAAAGAATGTAAAATGAATAAAGAAAAAGTCGTAAATAGTACTAAAATTGTAATTTTCTAGTAGGTGGCCACTTAGATATTTATTATTAGCTTTAAATAAAATAAGATCATTATCGTTATCCAAATATTTCTGCCTTACAAGCAATACCAAATTGTAATTCTATCTAAAAATAATTCTTTCAACTTCATTAACTCGATGTAAAAACGTAAACATTAATAAAAATAACTATAAGTGACACGAGGCGATAATAATAGCTTGTAGTGAGAACAGCAATTTTTATTAAACGCTACCCGCAGCTATTGTAAGGTGAACGCTGCGGACGCCTGAAATACGCAAGGTGATTTATCTCTTTGAGAAAATGGGTCCTCGACAGCTCCCTTATAGGGTGTACACAAATAACACTGCCTTACGAATTACAAATTGCTTCGGCAGCGGCAATCCTATTAATCTTACAGTCTAGTGCTTCGATTCGATGTCCCTTGGATCCCGTCCCGGGATTATGGGTAATAATTGCGAGTGCGTGATTTCGCTTAAGCCGGTATTAGAACTGTAAATTAACGCATGAATTGTCTTCGTCGTAATGGTGGAACTTATATTAGTAAGTCGGTCGTAGTGTACTTAACGGTAATTTATGGAGCTCGTTAGTAATGGTATCAAAATTATTCCATACTGTACCATAAATTTTCAATGTAGCTGTTGGTACTTACTTATTCGGATTAGGAACACGGGACTTTGTCGTTTAAAGTAAAATGTATCACTTTCATACAAATCATTAACTTAAGAAAATAATATATAAGATTTAATTTAAATAATTATATCAACTGAAAAAAAACCCTAAAACACTCATACCCCCGCAGTAGGGGCGCACGTAATTTGTTTAAACGACAATTCATTACTTTTATTCAGACATTATAAATAATAAAACAATTACGGTCAGCGCCGGCTGACTGAATGACGACGAAGAAGCTAATTTAAAAACAATCTAAAGAGCTTTAAAATACGACAGTGATTGAGAAAACTAAATTAAATCAATCAAAGACGTACAGAACAGCAGCGTGGAGGAGCGCGGAGAACTTGGTTTCGCACAACCAATTTTAGTTGTCAAGGAGTCAAAGCGCGACTTATGGACAACCAACTGCGCTTCGTTCGGTGGAATTTCCGATCATCAAACGGCTCTTCACCGCCCGTGGCCCCGTCGCCTAGTTGGTAGTGACCCTGCCTGCGAAGCGAGGGATCCTGGGTTAGATTCTCGGCCGATCCAGATATTTATGTGACACATAATTGTTCTCGGGTCATGGGTGTTAGTGACGTGTTATGTATGTTGTCCATGCCGCCCGCGACAGGGAATCCTACTGCGGAGATATGAGTGCGTTAGTGTTTATTTATAACTCTGTCAGTTGGCGTTGACCCTTTAAAGAGACGTTTAATATTTTACATTGACTTTAAGAGTTTCTTGGTTTAAATTTTATTTAGTACATATACAAGCAGGTAATATGAAGTTAATTCTTTTAATTAATCCCCCACCAAAAAAAAAAAATATCCTTTTAAAACTCCATTAAACCAATCTATGTATGTCTTTAAGCTGAACACCATCGCATCGGAGTATTATTTGTAATTTTTTTTATATATTTTTACATTTTTATAACACTAGTAGTGTACTTCTTTACGCAGTAGTCTTTCGACGCGACAACATTTATCTTATAAATATTCATATGTTCATTGGATGAACTTATAAAAGGCGAAGAGAGACATTTTTATTTTTGCTGTGTCAGGAATTAATTAAAATCATTAATTTTATTTTTATATCATTATTTTTAAATTACATAATCCTAAATCTACATCATATCATAGAAAACTTAGCTAGCCCACCTTCCAATTCTATCAAACGAAGTCAACAGATACAGAGCTAACGCTTAACTAACGAACCTAAATTTACATAATTGTAATCAACACCGGTATTCCCATCACTATACTAATTATAATTTTAACTTGTAATGTTTGTTACTTTGATACATAATTAATGAATATGTTGATAGGGATTTGTTTGTGTAAACTATTTTAACTGAATTACATCTAATACGCCTTACTCCTTAGGATAATTATAAGGATAAATAGAGATAATAGAAGATAGTGCATTGGGATGATATGCTTGATCTTGACCTGATAGTACAAACAGGATAGGCTCCAAACAAGGAAACTCCTTAACGGTTATCCGCACATCTATTCCGTTCTATTATATAAGCAAGTTTTTAGTCTTTTTTACTATTAAATTATTTACTTACTTATCACTAAGTGATGAAGTCATTGCATTTACAGTAGTAAACCAAGTGACATTTTCACTAACGTAAAAAGGAATCGTATGCTTCCGATACTTCAGCACTTTCATTATCACAAATATGTAATTTATCACGTCAGAAAAAAAGATAGCTTGCGAAATGGGAAAGATTTTTCCAGCGACTGAGTACTTATGGAATGGTGATGTGTTCAAATAAAGAACGGAAACAAAGCGGGATGTAACATATTATTATTTTATACATAGCGTGTTGTCGATGTTTTCTAAGGAATGAGTTGTCGTTGAAGTTTTCTAAATGGACGAATACAAAGTTTAGACCAAAATGTTCAAATGTTCATAGTACATTATGTATGTGGAGTTAAAAAGTATTAAAAAGGTGTCATTTTATGACTTTTTATTATTTACTACTGAAGTAGATGTTTCCCACGGGTTCGCACGCGTGTGAGAAAAGAATAACAATAAAAAAAGTGTTAATTGCTTTCTATAATTTGTTGCCAGCCAAAGGTTTGTTCTTAAACTCTTCTTTGAATTTAGCTGAAATATGCATTTTAATGGATCGTCCCACACAAATGAGATATTTTCTCGCGGTGAAACGTAGCTTATAGTACTCGTAATATTCTCAACTATCTCCATGCCAAAATCCATTGTACCGTGAAAGAAGGACAAACAAATAAACACACTTTCGCATTTATAATATTAGTATATAAATATAATAGAAGAATATAGAAGAAATAAATATCAAAACACTAGATGCAGCGGGAATTATTCTGAATACAAGCAATGGCTATGCAAACAACACCATAACAAATGTATCCTAAATATTAAAACAACACGTGTCATTAGGGTATCTGGGACATGAAAAATAAAGTCCAAAATGTTTAATGCAAAATTTTCTCTTGACGGTTCAAATTTTACAGAAAGCCAGACAGTTCGACGTTGAAATATTCATATTTTAGCATAATCATATCGTGAATATTTTAACAATAATGACAGCACTTAATTTTCTTAAAAACCAGCTTCGAATAATATTCCAATTCCAAATATCTATAACAAAAGGCCACTAGCAAATTATTTATCGAACTTCTTCATTTGTTTTCCCTGTTTATTGTCATCACTTTCTATTATTAGATATTCCATTACCGGAATAGAGGTCTCATTTAAAATTCTCTATATTTTGCTTTGTGAGATGCTTTATGGAGCGTTCTCTTGAGCTTCGTCTATTTAACTTTATTTCGTTTTATATTTCATTGTGTTTATGACGGGAAGTGATTCGTTGTTGGAATTTTTGTAATTAAGTTCGTACCAAAATGAGGTGTTCTTTTTTTTTGTTTTTACTTAGATATTAAATTTTTATATGTAGATAGATTAAAATATGAAGTTGTGTATGTAAGTTTAGTTGATAGTTATAAAACAGTGTATTAAGTATGGATAAGAACATTAACAGTACAGAGTACTTCATTCATATTACAAAATTCATGTTTCATATATTACATTTTATAAAAACCGCAGCAAAGATGACGACAAATATGTTTAGTAAAAAACTCCAAAGTTAAATTTGCTGACTTGTTTACCCACAGGTGACGAGGGAAGTGTAAATAAAACAAGAACAGGCGTCTCGTCAACATGCCCGTTACCACGCTCCTTTATGTGTTAATCTGCTGAACTCATCGTCTAACTACGTAACTCACTTGGAGCAGGAATTAACTTTGCTTTGTTACTGAAAAAAGGGGTCCCGGGATCTCCCATTGTCTTTACTACAATTGCATTGCGCATCGCTACTAAAAAACGTTCCTTGTTTCGCTAGCCGTAAGGTTTAATTTGTTTTTGAGGCAAAATTAAATGCATAGTGACTGTTGGGCGTAAATCGTTAGTAATGTGTTCCAGTTACTGCTTGCTAACTGAATTTTGGAACTGTAATCAGGCGATAATATCGAAATTGATATCTGCGGTAGCTACATATTATAAATTATTCTAAAGCAACATTTTGGTTCAGATTAAGATTGTAATAAATGAAAAGCATTTTCTCTGTTGATTCAAATACCCAATAGTTTACAAAAGTAAAATATTCTCTTTGAATAGTGTATGTCCGATTGGACGAAATTCTTATGTAATCATTTATCATTAAATAATTCATATTTAGGGGAGGCCTATGTCCAGCAGTAGACCCTGATAGAATACTAGATAGATAGATAAATATAATGCATTATTGATCTTTAAAATTGGTTCGAAACAAACTTAAGAATAAAAAACATTATAATACATTCAACGCTTATAAAAAATATTTTTCGTTAAATACTAACGCAGGAATTTGCATCGCACAGACCTATATTGTACTTGAATACCAATAAAATAAAGTGTGAATTTGTTCTTTAAAACGCTGTTGTAATTTTGGCTCGCTCCACCTATGACTACATTTTGTCCCTGCTTGACTTACTTGAACTAACTCATCATTACTTTCGGCGCAATGAAAAAACACCCTTAGCTAGGGAGCATAAGGCACAACTTGTTTTACCCCTCGACGATTTATAATGAGAACCTTCCTCAGTTTACTCGTTGAGGTAGCGTCGAGTTGCTCTAAATTTAAATCTGCTGAATCGTGAGCAACTTGATAATTAGGGAAAAATTAAGTAGAGCGTACTGTGACGAAATTAGTTTTTCTGAGACTTCATTTTCGTTTCAGAGAAATGCAGATGTTTGTAAAATATATAAAAGCCTTGTTGACTTCCTGCACAACATGAATAATTATATCATACTCATTGACTTTAAACATGATACTATATAGTATCGTGTGTTAATGTCAAGAACATTAGTTTATTTTTGGAGCCGTGTCTTTCGTTTTTAGTCTTGTTTATTCCAATTTCATTTTCCTAAAGAATTCCTTTATATGGCATACAAGTTCTATTGAAATATGTTCAATAATACGAGCACTATTATACCATAAGAATTTCAATATCCATGTTCTATGGGATTTAAATATTGCAAAAATATTGAACATGATATCAATAAATATGCTAAGAACTATCATAGCTTGTTTGTTATTAATTATTAATGTCAATAATCGAGGGATGAGTTTCGTCGACGACGTCTGTAAGATGGATGGCTTATCCAACGTTAGTGGCTGAAAATGAAAAGACGATCCCGCTTGTTTACTGACGCTGACACTTCTATCAAAATATATTAAAGGTATTTCACATTATCTTTCTACAAAGTTCATCCTACGTAAGAGTAACGTTACATTTATGCTGATTAATAATAAATCTAACGACCTCCAACATGGTGGATTTGATTTCGTCTGGTCTGTTGATCAAAAAGATGTATGATCAGAAGAGGTAGACTTAATCTTAAAGATTGATTAAACCTCTAACTATAAACTTGTATTAATGATCATTAGTTATCCAAAGATACTATAACGTAATTACATTCATTCAATACGTAATCATAAAGTAAATAAATTTTTAAAATACTTGAATCTACATCATACTGATTTAGAGATCAAAAACTTTTTCGTACTCGAACTGATAACAATGGTAATGTACAAGTTCGTATAATTTACATAAAAGACGAGGCTCTCCTCGAGCAAAAGATAACGAAGGAAAGTTCCAAAGTCATTAATACAATACACGGGGACGTATCAATCAAACAATATCTCAACCTCGCGAATTCAGACTTCGAGAATATTCTTACGAAAGAAACTTCTGCAATAAATGATTGTTTCGTTTGTGACGATGACCACCCGTAGAGAGAATATAACTTAGAAACAAAAACGAAAAAATAACGAATTATTGTCACTGCAATTCTTTCGATAATTACTTGAATCATTATGTTTATCTATATCTATAACGATGAAATATTGTAAATCAATATTAACTAATGTCCATAGCACAGTAATGTAACAGCAGTGATAGCCTAGTGGTTCGAACGCCCGAACGTGGTGGCGTGAGTAGGTACGAATCCTGCAAGCACCTCTAATTTTCAAAAAGTTATGTGCGTATTACAAGTTAATTATCACTTGCTTCGGTGAAGGAAACATCGTGAGGAAACCTGCACGCATCAGATAATCTAGAAAATGAAAAAACTACCTTAGTTTCAGTGTCTCCGACTATCAAGTGAATTAACCCATTTAATATCTTTCGAATATTAGTATCGTGTTCAAAATTAATGGCGACAATTAGATTCCCCATTACTAATTTTATCATCAATTACCTATCGATTCCGCTTTCTCGTGGTAATAGATCAATTATCCCATTCTGTAATGTGAATTAGGCCGGTACTTAGATATTATATATTAAATTAGATATTTATTTTAGATATCATATATTAGGAATGCCCAGAAAGTACTTGAGACTTTAGTGATTCTGATTGTTGTTCGTGTTTTCGTTTTTGTACTTCTAAGATTATCTTATTTTGACTTTAAGTGAAGTTACTAAAATATTACACGACATTTCTATGTATTATACTTCAGTTTGTTCTACAATTACATCTTATAAGTCACAAACATTGGGCCCGTTTCATTGAATTAGAAGTCGAATCTATACTTTAAGAATAATCGTGAATTAATTTGATTGTTTTATTATAAGTAGATTGCCTATGAAATATGTACGGGCTATCTGATGGTATTTGGTCGTTTTCGTTTTTGGATACTAGCAATACTAACGACACCAAGAATACGTTGCCAGCCAAGAAAGAAGGAAGGAAAGGCTCTCAAGCCCCTAGACAGTACACAACAAGTCATTTTGCGGCTGACTTAAACAAGATGATGCTAGCCAAACAGACTTCAGAAGAAAATAATGCTATAATAGCGGTTTTAATACAAAGTTTAGTTAAACTAAGCCTAAAACTATTGGCATTAAGAAAAAAAACTTATTAAATGTCATCACTTGCCTTGAAAAATGTTTGGTTTATGACTAAAGTTGAGAGCAAATCATCTTTTATCATGTAAAGTTTAACCGCCTTAGAACTCTTATATTACTTTATTGTCGAAAATGCCAGTACTTGTTTATCTTCAAGGTTTTATCAATGTTCAAGCTGAAACTTACTTATTTACGTACTTCGTACAGATTATATTTTTTTCTAAATAATTTGGTTGAATTCAATAAATCCTGCATAGCACCTGAGAAGTAGAAATTGAATATTTTATTTGGAATTAATTTTTTTTTTTAAATATCTTTAATATAAGTTCTTACGTTCGCTAGTTCGATAAATGATTTTATAATAGACATGGACACTTCTCCCAGTTCTTCAAGAGTGAATATCAAAAAAAATGCAAAAAACATAAAATGGTGAGTTGAGCACGAATCGTGGCCAAATATAACAAAAGTGAATTTATATCGAAGATTTATATCGCGATACTTCACGGGGCCTTTGTCGACTTGTCGCACCCTCAGCGAATTGAGGATAAGAAATGTTATCACTAACTTATTTTTAAAAGATTTTGATAGCAATTAAAATAATATAATTACGTTAATAGTTACTTCACTAATATTTTTGAAATCAGCACCAATTACTAATTTGAATGTTATATTTTACTAAAAGTTGATACTTTTGATTCATTCTCAAGTATTTATTAACTTTGAAACGTATTATATAATAACACAGTATGGCAAGTACCAAATACAATTCAAACGTTTTATCTAAATTTAGACTGACAATGAAACAAGTTCCGGCAACAGAGAATTTAGCTTTCATGTTCTCATCTAGAAATATACCCACTTTGATCAATACGCGTTTGAAGGCCGAGTGGATGGGAGACGGAGCTGAGAAGATACTGAGAGAAGTTGAGAGTTCTCGGCCGTGTAAAGTGGTCCAAGTCGTCGTGTCAGCGTTTCGCAAACGAACCCACTTGATAGGCGTCGGCCGTGTCGCGTCAACCGCGTTTTACGTAACTCCGTGTTTAATTTCCGCATTATCTCGGACGTTCCGAACAGTTTCCATTCCATCTACACTAGCTGCGGTGGTACCTTCATGATGACATTTATTAAATTTAATATCTCCAAAATATGCTGCATATTTCACGATTACTCTTATAACAGAATAACGTTCTGTTTGAGTGACGTTTAAAGGGGAATCAATAGGCTGTCTTCAAACAGTTTTAATAAAGACCGGTGATTAACTTGGATTAATTTTATGAGATTCGAGTCTTTGTATAGTGAAATATTAAACTGATTCTCGCTTACTAGGGTTATTTGATTATCCGGCTTCTGTAAATATTCTTACTATTGTAGTTCGATGACTGAATATAACGGTCGCTAGTCAATTTGAGTGAGCAAAATGTAGGACATAGAATATATAAAAATTCAAATATTCACTTTTCATAATTTTAACGTTATTTATGTCCATACCATCCACGGCGTAGAATGTTAATGTTAGTATCGTGAAGCTCTTCCTGCTGTGAAAATGATATATCTTTTTGGTGGTATAATGTAAATTGGTCTTTTGTTTATATTTCAGTAATAACGGGAAGAAATAAATGTAATTCTATTTATTTGTTGTCTGCATAAAAACATGATATGATATGTTATTACCAAATATTAATATTGTTAAAGAATACATATATATTAACAATAGTGGTTAAATAATAAAGAGATATTTCTACGAACTGATAAGACAAATAAGTGCAGACTAGGTGACTTAAAATTTGGTCTTATGTTTTACACGAACGGTTGAAAGTGTAATAAATGGTTCACTGTATTTTACGAGATATGACTAGATTTCTATTGTTCGATAGTAATGCGAAGTTCTGAAAATGTGTTTTCGAATAGTATTGCCGGTAGGTGGGGATGATATAAAGAAATATGAGTAGAGACCAAAGGGGAATGCAGATTTATTCGAGTTTCCGATACCAGAGCACAAAATCTTCTCTACAAGCGAATTATCTACGATTCATGAGGGTATAAATGTGTTTGCTTATGTGCGAAAACTGAAATTATTATTTAATTGTTATAATTAAGTCTTCGTGGTACTTTTCGGCGTTTGCGGCTTTGAGTCCTGACACGTAAAAATCCATACTCATATCATAAATGCGAAAGTGTGTTTGTTTCTTTTATCCTTCTTTCACGGCGCAATGGAGCGTTGCTATAGTATGATTTTTGGTTTGAAGATAATTGGGAGGACGACGAGTACTATACGCTACTTTTTACTTCGAATAAACATCCCATTTCTAAGGGAAGATCCATTACGATGTATGTTTTAGCCAAATTCAAACTAGTGTCTAATAATAAAGCGTGACCTTGCGATAAAAAGTAATTAACAACCTTTTTATTGCTGTTCTTTTCTCACACGTGTGCGAAACCG